>JAAQPG010000505.1:0-13499 GCA_013186905.1 Fusarium udum
TATATTAGTGCTATTAGGGCTAAGAAGAAGGTTTAGAGAAATTAAGAGGTAGTAGTAGTATTAAGTTTATAAGTTAGTTATAAGGTTAGAAAATACACTTCAGGTTTAACATAATGAAGCTTCTAGGACCATTTCTTCTACAGCATGTCTATACTTGTAATTCTGACCCAGCTGGATACAGTTCCAAGAGTATCAAGAAATATGACATGATTGATTTAATTCTATAGGCTTAGTGGCTTTTAGCTCTAACCTTTGTGCCTCTGGGACTTTGGGACGAGTGTCCTCAATCTGGGATGATGCAAGCCCTAGTTCACTCAACATGCTGGAAAAGTTGGCGAATTAGGCAATACGGATGATGCACTCTGATGTTCTGGACTCAATTTGGGCCAAGCTTCTTTACCCCATTACGTTTGAAGTACTTGGGAGTTTTAGACTTACCCCTCAGCGATACCCTTGACCGCATTCCCGGCATGCTAAGGGAGACCAGACATGTGCTCTCAGACCCTCGAAAACAAATCCCGCATACACCAATCAGCGCTCCTCTTTCAGATGTTTGATGTCAGAAAAACAAGAACCAATCATCCAGACCAGCCAGGGAAAATACTTTTGAAGAAATAACTCCCGATATTCATTCTCATCTTATTCCTATTCACTTTCCAACTAGTAATACTCGTGGCACGCATGGCACAATCCGAGGACCCGTCAAACAGTCATGACACCAACCATGATGATAACAAAACGACGACAATGTGGGGGATTATCCTCTGTGTCGTAGTCATTCTCGTCATCTGTATAATTTGCTTCGTACACTGGCTCCTGCGAAATAATCATATGCCGCGGCCTCTGGAGACACAGCCTCCGCGGTTTCGAACGAGCTCCGGTCTGGGAAAGCTCGCCGTGGAGAGCATGCCCACCGTGACTTATCATCATCGCATACACTCGAAGCAGATTCACACGCAAGCTCAAATGACCCCAGACATGTTTCGAAAGCAACGAAAACCGAAACTCGAAAAGTTGCAGCGCTACTTCACTATGCCCAACTTGTCGATCCGTTCACCAAATGTCAGCGATCGAAACGCACGACATGCAGATGAGCGTACTTCTCCGGCGTGTTCTATCTGCACCGAAGATTTCATTGAGGGAACAAGTCTGAGGAAATTACCGTGCGGCCACTTCTTTCATCCACAGTGCATTGATCCATGGTTGATTGGAAGATCGCGGACTTGCCCATTATGGTCAGTTTTATCACCATCCCCTATGAAGTTCACCCAGCTGACAAAGCGCCTCTCTTTTATGAAGCCGTGTCGATCTGGCTACTCTGATCAGTTTGACGAAACCACAGGCTGTGTATTCGTTTGCTGCACGAGAACGTGTATATCATTCGCAAGCTACGAGATAATGATAGATACTGCGAAACAAAAATGAGACAATGACGAGCGATTTACAACGAGGAGCATGGCCAAGGCGTTTCACAGTGTAATGTAAACTTACTTCAGATCAAAATACAAAACAATTTTCTTTCCAGCTGCGAAAACGGCAATTAGTTCAGTTAGACCACATGGTGATCCGTTAGCGATCTCAGAATAGCGCAAGGTGAGTGTTGCATGGACACCAAAGTCTTCATAGTAGCATCAACGAAGCCCAGCAAATTGTTCGAGTATTGCCGAATGATCCCGGAGCCGTTCAAAAACAAGAACATGATTCTCGTTACCCAATGTGTCTCAATTCCTGACCAAACCTCCCTGCAGTTCCAGAGGCCGCCTGTGAGGGGTTCCAGCCCATTGCTGATCCTGTCAAAGCTCCCCCAAAGTTACAGGGCAGGGCAGGCATCTCCACGGGGCACAGACCACACTGTACCGCTGTAGTCTCTAAGCTTAATCGCAAGCTGAGATAAATACTTGTCAGCTACAATTGATGCCACTACAAAAGGGCTGATGATCAGTCCAAGAACAGCATCGTCACAGCCGTGATTTTGCGCTCGTAAAAATGTCAGCGAAATAAAATAAATGCCGCATCGCATGCATGCATGGTCGAGACAATTCCATGCGAACCCCGCCTTGTAAACAAACTGTCACGAGCCTGTCTTTGAGCACTTGATAGACTGTCATGCCCTGGGTTCGTCTCTATTCTCCGAGGCGTGCATTATCATCGTAGACCCTTGAATCCTACCCCCGACGCTAAAAAGCTTGTCTGTAATAAGCATCCACTCAATTGTTCTGTCACTGCACCTGAAGTTCAGTACCGGATGATACTTCTTCTGTCGTACACGCCCCCTTGTCTCAGTCTGTCCCTCTTCAACACCGCTTCGTGCTCGCTTCTTGCCCAGTCATATCATGCTCACCTTGACTCACACCGCTGCTCTGTGCAATCTCGCCAGTGCTACTCCGTACAAAACGAAGCATCTGACAGACACTGACGATCCATTCCCCGCAAACAAAGGCGCCAAGGAAATTGGCTCGTACGTCATATTCACAGGTACAGCACAAGAGCATTTGCCTTTCCATTGACATGTTGGAGCTATAAAATGCCTGAAGCTGGCCAAGCCGGGTGCGACCGAAGGGGGCGCAGGCACTACACTTAGTACACAGCCCCAAACAGATCGTCGTTTTGTCAAACCCCCCACCCGAGAATACCTGCAAGTCATGCCAACTGAGGCTCGCTTGGGGTATCACGATGACGGTTGAGAGAAGAGACAACTTTCAAACACTGGACCAGTTCAGCAGATCAAAGCAGCAGTACAGCGTGGCAATAAGCATAGCTGCGATTGAGTTGGCTAAAAAGAGCTAGGTGGAAGTGACCGTGTTTAGTGGTCAACTGCTCTACTTGTAGCATAGCATCATCGACCTCAGGGCTTCGATCCACAAACCCAGCTAAGAGGAGAGCTCCACCCGGCTCTAGTGAATAAAACATGTGCTGAGACGCAACTTCTTGGTGGCTGCACCTGTTTCTTTGTCGCCTGTATTTGATCCATGATTTTGTGAGAGTACGATGAGCCAAGATCTAGATGGCCTATCCTCAGATTTCAGGAACACCATCGAGCCAGACGACAGCACTTTGTTGAATGATGCGACTGCAAGTTTCAGGACGGAAACAGATACTGAGCATGAGAGCGAATGGCCTCAACCCTCCATCTTTGTCACCCTGCATCGGTATTAATCCACGACATTTACATAAGTGCAACGTGCTAATTCGACGTCGGTTAAAGCATACGGAAATTTGTACTCGCAAGCATAGGTGCATCCCAGCGTTCTGTTATTTGACTTATATCGTCTAATGCTATTCGCTAGATGATCCCTACTCTCTGGAACAGCTGAAGAGTCCACGAGTCAACCATCTCATTGTCCGTCCGTTAGTAGACCGTTTGTATGATGAGAATGACTACTCCGTTGGTGCGCAAACCACTGGCTCAAGATGTCATCCGCCGTAACACTGACCACTGTAGTCTACTGTCTCCTCGCAAACCGAGTGCAGTTCCTGCGCGAACAGTCCAGTGTCATCGACCAGAGCACCAGCATAGCTCGGGCAACATTATGTGAGCTCTTGGCTATCAAGATTCTGCGCAACTTTCACGACGACAATCCTGGTCTAGACGGTCTCTTATTACTCTCCAAGATCCTAGTCCAGGGCTTTGATCCGTTCCATGGCGCTCCGCCCGAAGTTGAGCAGTACGGGCGCTATCCGCAATGGCCGATTCAGAAGCGCGGCGGCCATGAGAGGAAGCTTACAGCACTCGAACTCGCAATCATATCCGAGAGCAAGAACTTTGTCAGTTCTTCGGGATGTAGACGAGTGATTGATGCTGTTTACCGTGGACAGATCGTCTACACCCCTTTGTCGTTCGTTGATATACTCCCAAATCATTATGAGTACCTTCCTGTGTCTCTGTATGAGCCGCGAAAGGCACCGCTGCTTGACCATCACCGTCTCGTGGTTCCGCGCACACGGTACATGATCGAGCTAGTGCACTATATCATTCTGACTCTTCTATATGTTCACACGATGCAGTATCGAGATCCTGAGAACTTGACTGGAAATGAGGTTGCTTTCATTCTTTATTCTGCTGGTTGGGTACTCCATGAGCTTGCTGCTATCATTGAGCATGGGTGGATGATTCACTCACAGACGCTATGGTCATTCTTGGATCTCTCATACACAGTCATCTTCATGGCCTATATTACTGCCCGGGCATATGAGCTTGCTGTAGGCAGCGTTCAGAACGGTATGGCACATAACATACTCTGTCTCGCAGCCCCAATTCTTCTGACCAGACTGGCCTTCAACATTCTACCAGACCACATTGTTTTTATTTCGCTACACGCTATGATGAAAGAGTTTCTGATCCTCACATTTCTCGCGATATGGTGTTTCACAGGGTTCCTGTTAGCGCTGCAATGGCTTTCGCCAGGGGACGGCTCCATTCCGAACGACTTTACCATCATCAAATGGCTACTGTGGATCTGGTTCGGACTGGATGGAATAGGAATTGAGGAATCTGTTCAATTTCACGCCATTTTAGGACCGGCACTGACTATTGCCTTTGCCTTTCTCGGCAATACTCTGTTTCTCACAATTCTTGTCTCACTGCTCACCAACCGCTTCAGCACCATAGTCACGTCTGAGGACGTCGAGATCCAGTTCCGAAAAACCGTTCTCACATTTGAGGGCGTGAAAAGCGACGCCATCTTTGCATATCCACCACCCTTCAACCTCTTTGCTCTGCTGATACTGCTTCCTATCAAACCATTCTTGTCACCACTCGAGTTCTACTCGATTCACGTCTTCCTCGCACGACTTGTCAATGCACCTCTTTTGTTTTGCGTCGGCTTCTATGAACGCCGACGCCTATGGACCTTTGGACCTGACGCAGCCAAAGTCTCAAGAATGTGGAAGTTCACTGGTTTCTCACCACACGGCGACATACAGGCTGTGTTTGAAGTCGAAGCCCCGGCCGAAGTTCTGCGAGAGGCTGATGAATTGGATGGATTGAGTGAAATGGGCTTTTCTGATGGTGATGCCGTATCGAGACTCTCTCGAGAAAGGGAAATTAGAGCACCGGTTGTATTTAGCCTAAGTAATGCAGGGACATGGTCTCCAGGACAAGCCCCCGTAGTTTGAGCCTGCTATATAGATACCGCATTGTCTGTGTCTTTCCAAACCAACTTTCCTTCAAACCACGTCTTTAGGACCTTCACTCCACTGAATTCACCACGGCTCAAGTCCCGATCAATCGCAATGAAATTCGCCTTCTTCCCTATCTCAATACTTCCCGTCTCCGAAGCCTTTCCAACAGCCTCAGCACCTGCCAGCGTTATGGTACGGCAGATCTTTGCACCTCCAACCTCTTTCGCTGTCTTACCCTCTTGTGTACCAAAGCGCTCCACGATGGCCGATAGGGCTGGGAATAGGTCTGGCGTGTCGGTCAAGAACCAGTCAGAACCTACCGTGACATGGACACCAGTATCTTGGAGCTCCTTGAACGGCCATTTGAAGATATGGGGATAGTTGGTTGTGAGATTTGTGTCGTGAAATATTGCGGGTGACATTTCTGCTGTGATTCGTAATTCCGCCATTCTGTTGATGTCATCTTGAGAGGCAGGTCAATATTTACTTGGAGGCATCGGGACTGGGACTCACCTTGATGGATGGCGTTGCAATGTGCCAACTCGTGTACTGGGCCGGAAGGATTCGACCGGCGAACTCGATCGAGAACATCGAGTGCTCGTCTTGCAGAGCCATCACCGGCACAGTGGATCTTGCATGTCAAGCCCTTCGCATCATGCTTAGTCAAAGCTTCCAACAGTTCTTCGAACGTGAGCAGCAGCCTCTCCTCATTGGGATGTCCATCGGGTCCAATATCGCATTGCGTGAAGTGAGGCGGTATGGGCGCCCCATCCATCCAAAACTTGACAAACCGTGCATCAACGTGCTGGTTACAGAAGTCTTCAGCAGTATCGATGAGATGATGCAGACTTTCGGCTTTCTCCTGAGCAAAACTCTCAGGCGCATGGACAATGTGGGGGAAAATCTGCATGTCCAGTCGTCCTTCACTCTCTAGCTCCCGAAGGGCGTAAAGATAGAGAGTGTTAGCGGAAGCCTCTTGTAGTGAGGTGATGCCAAACTTGTGAGACATCCTGATCCCATAGAGAAGAGCTTCTTTGACAAACGACACAGGCGGCTGAGGTAGGCTGGCCAAGACCGCAGCCGATGCCGCTTCCACCAGCTCCCCAGTTAACTGACCATCCGGCCTTCGCATGTACTGGCCTCCAGGGGGATCCTCTACATCAGCTCCATATCCGACGCGCCTGAGAGCTGCGGTGTTGAGAGCGACATTGTGACAAGAGACATCCCGGACAAGTACCGGCTGCTCAGGAAAGGCATCGTCTAGATACCTTCGATCCATCTTCCCATCCGGAAAGTTCTGACCTGCGTAGAAGTTTGCAATAAGCCAATCGCCTCTGAAATGAGCTTGGGCACAGGCACAACTGGCTTGTCCTTTCTTGATGTTCTCGGCAATAGTTGCAGCGGTGCTATCAGATCCGATGCTGATTTCGCTCATCTTCTACATTGAGGCTACTAATAGATGGGTATGTGCGTCATGGATGCCAGGCATGATGAAAGTGTTGTCAAGATCGTGGACGGGTAGGCCATGCTTCTCAGCCAGAGCTTGGACCTCTTGGTCGCTTCCAACTGCTTCAAAACACCCGGATGGGGAAACAATGAAGGCTTCGGCCCATGGGCGTTTGTCATTTACAGTATACACATGGCCGTGTATGAAAGCACCACCGGATTGTTTCATTTTGATATGCGAATCTGCTAGTTGATACATGTATAATAGCTACAACGGGGGAATGAAATCAAGTCAGAAAGTGTGTCCAAAGTGGCTGTTAAATGATATGAAACGTCGGGAACCCGGAACTTCGGAATCAACAACCGACATGGTCAAATACAGCGCAACAACAATAGAAGTCCCGAGAGCCAGCCGATCAGCTTGTCAGATAAATCAAGACATCAAGCATAATTGTATCCTTGACAGGGATGCTAAACCCATTCATGCGATTCTTGCTACCCCTCAGCACAGAAACAAAGTCAATCTCCCTGCACATCGCACTTTTTGTCCACATTGGGAAAAGCGTTTCCTGCCAAAGCTGTAGAGACTTTCTCCAAGTACTGTAACCTGGTTGGTAACCTTACTCTGGGGTGGCATGGTTGATACACAGGCGATAGATCTCATTGGGTGCTAGCGAGTCCTCTTTTGTGAGAAAGTTTGGCACTGGTTAACGTCGGCAAATTTTTGACATGAAAGAAAGACGCATCGATATTACCCAGCTTTCTCCTCACCTGATTTCAGTGATTGGCTCACCATTCGGCTTGCCCACCGCAACAATGGTGTTTTGGAAGCCGAGCACTACCTGTAGTTTTTCCTCCTATGTGCCGTAACACTATCAGGCATTCTTCTTCTGTGATGATTATGAGATTCACTGATTCGGTCTTGTAGCCGCTGTTTGTATACTCACTGTGTGGAGTTTGTGACACTTTGTGTGGTGTTCGGAAATAGGGAAGGAGAATGACATTGCGCGCAGCTGGCAGAAGTAGTAGGATATCACAATTGGGATCTGACCGCACTGCAAAAATTGAGTAGACAGCTCTTGATCAGTTAACGATCACTATGCCTCAAAAATTCAAAAAACAACATACAACAGCGGGGATTCGCTGGTCGTCACCGACCCAACTACTGATCCGCCCCTTACAGGCTTGACTATGGGAGAGCGGACGGGATCCCGTATTTTCCTGCAGGTATGGTCGTATGTACTAGTATTGCTCTCACTCAAACCTATAGCCGGCGACTCGAATATTGAAGACAAACATGAACAAGCTAGTGCCCTCTGACTGTCGGCTTCAGGTTAAGTTGACATCTCCTGCCTCAAGGATTCGAGTCGCCTAGTAACAATGCCAAAGATACTTATATAATTATAAATATCACATAACTGTATTGATATTTACAATATTTAGCACTCTTGGCCCAAGTTACACTAGCACAACCGGTCATTCTTGTCTGACCAGCTTTACTTGTGTGGTTGTTGATCAGCCAACTACCCATCTGCGTTAGCACTCCGATACACAACACTCACACCAGACCACAATGCATTTATGGCGTAACATATAATCACAATCAATTGGCTTTTCATGCTATCTCCAATCTCTGGCACGTCATATGCACCTAATGCCACGTAGACCTTTGTGATCGAGCTGTATCTGTTGGCGCAAGGGTTGAAACGAGACTCTTTCGTCTATGCCTAATCTGCCATTGGGCAAAATTGTTCAAGGCAGCCGGATTTCTACACACTCTGTTCAGTATCAAGGAAGTTTCTGTGGAAATAGAGCTAGGCTTTACGTACAGCTGAAACAGCGGAAGTGGACGCAATATCACACTACCAAATCTGACGCGGGTCCCTTTCCCGCCCCATCCTTCCCACCAAACTCCCGCGTTGCATCTAGGCCACCTCATATAATAGTCAGCAAGAAGCCGATAACATGGTAGAACAGCTGGCTGTACCGAACCAGCCCAACCACAGTCTTCAAGAGGTCGTCCAAGGTCTAGACGACACCCAACTCGCCGCTAGTTTAAGAGCAATTGATACCGATCAAGTTCATCGTATCATTCAGTGCTTACGCGCGAATCGACGCCTTAATCAGAACGGTATGCTTATTTTTTGCCTTCAAAGTCTACGTTACACTCTGACACCTGTTACGATTTATAGAGGTTCAACCGTGGCCTCGAGACCCGCAGTCAATTGTAGAAGTTCAATCTTGGCCGCGCGACCCTCAAGAAATGAACGAATACTACTATCAAATCCCATATCAGAACCAATATCAGCCCTATCTAGGAGCAGGATACTACACCTACGACTGGAACTGGTATTACTATGATAGCTCAATTAACAATGTTCCATATTGTGGGGATTACTACCTAAGCTATGAGTATTGGTGGGCGCCTGTTGTATGGTACCCGTCGTGGTATTATGTGCCGCTCACTCGTTACAGGGTCCCCAACAGATCACGCTACAGGAGACTTACATGATTTGGATCTTGTTCACGGAACAGTTACGATCATGAGATCGGGGCCAAGTCTACTTGTCGAATCATTTGAGCCTCACTGGGAGAAAGTTGGAGACCACCTCTCTTGAAACGTACAGATCAGTTGGATGATGACATCAACGCCCGCACCAGAGGTAGAAATCCAAGGCAATTGGTCTCAGGTTCTGAATCGAACCATGTGTGCAATATTGTGAGAAAGTGCTACGAGTAATCATTATTAATTTAGGCTGAAATGTAAAGGATTGTGATTTATTATATTGCAACCATCCCTTCCCATCAGGCTCTGAGCTACACGACCCTCAACCTCTGCGGCTGAGCGATATGCGAATCAAGACAGCACCCTCAACGCACCTGTTCTTATCGAAACGTCATCGGAAGCATACAATTCGCTGATTACCTTTGTAATTTCAGATTTGCGGCCTAATACTTCCACCTTCACAGCAGATTGCATGGTACGACTGTCGCAATGATTGGCAGCAGTGCTGAAATGAGGCTCTCTGATATTCTGGTCTGACGTAAGGCGACGCAATTGAGGCTGAACGTGGATGGGTTGGGAGAGAATTGTTAGCTAAAAGCAGCATGTGAATAATGTTATCAAGGCCCAATCACCGGCTATAAAGACTGCGCTGACCATCAATTCGTTTGCCTCCTGTTTACAAACTCAATGTCCACGGCCGATCTATCGCACGACTATACAAGAGCTAAGATAACATGAGTGATCACCTTTCTGTCGAGGACATCGACGACGTTGAACTTCCGGGCGCCCTGTAGCGACTCGACAATACTCAATTGAGCCACACAGTTCAAGGTCTTGATAGCAATCAGATCCCTCGTGTCTTGCTTGCTATCAAGAGCATGAATGACGAACAAGGCCAGCGTATCATCCAGAGGCTTGACCCCTCAAAGGATACCCGCATCCAGACCTTTGGTACGTCATCAGTCTTTCCTTACTACCCGGCCTTCAACTCGTCTAACACGACGAACCATTAGGAGGAGTCATGTTCTGGGGTACGAATATCCAGTCGAGTCCCGCAAAGCCAGACCATCCCACATTCTGTGACGAGTTCCCTCACAAGGCAAGTAGTGGAGGGTTTTCTTGTGACTGCGGCTGGTATGACTCCGGTAAGGCGGTGGCCGACATCATCTTGAGTTACTACCTCCTGATGAAACAGGACGGTGTCCTCTGGTCGCATGTTGAGGGCGGGCCAAATGAGTACATGTGTCGCGCATACGTGAACGACAAGCCGGGACGTTTCAACACGTATGATTTAAATGACTTTGATGCTCATATGACCAAGAAACATATTGTCGGGACAAGCGATCCTGATGATTCCATCAGACGTTCGTACAGGGATTATCTGGGACCGCGTCTAGGTTATAGCTTTGAACCTTGAGATTGTACATACGGTAGTAGCTGCACTAGCTATAGTTTTCTAGCATAGCTGGGTAATGCAGTAGTGAGAAGGTTTTGTTTAGCATGTTATCTATCATTTATTACAATTGCGTTTGCTATCTTTCGTACAAGAACCTGCTGATGAGTAACTCTTTTAAAAGTAAGGAGATGAAGATTGCCGAGAAGGCAAAGCGTATATTGCCCATACATGTTGGTTTGTGGTCCTTAACTTTGTGTTGGGGCTCAAGCCTTTTTTTAATCTCACGACCTGCGTCGGGTTTCTTCACAGCTATCGGCAATGGAAATGATAGTCTTTACTTGGCGCTTTGTCTCCTAGCGTCACAAATTCTTGGATAATCGGGGTTGAGAATACTTTCACTGGTCACCTTGGCCATTGGTAGTCTTATCTGCGCAATCGACTTCAAGATTTGCCTGGAGGCTGAATACAAAGATAAGCGCACAGTAGTGCAACCTATGTAGAGGCTGACCAAGCCAACCATGTCTCTCTAAAGCGCCAGGCGCGAGCCTTATCCCTGGCAATGCCCTTGCTCTGCTTGTTTAGGGTCGATGAACAGTTGAGACTGATGGGAAGCAAATGGCTTTTCACATTAGATATAGATAAGGTATCAGGAATACTCTAAAACTGGTACTTCTGAATCCCAGGCTGATAAAAGACAGACCGTGGTTTGTGTGAGGAGAAGTGATTGCGTCTGAAACACAGATATTTCCCTCATAGATAGCTTCAGGTTGCATAACAATTCCGGAAGTCGGTGTTCATCATCCATACGATAGAGTTTTGTATCCGACACCATCAACCATACTCAATTACCTTCCACCACTCTTTTTCCGAGTTTCCTCCTCATATATTTGAGACAATAAACTTTTCACGAAGTTATGTTCTTTTCCGATACTTTGGTAGCCTCACCCTTGTCAGATCCGCTCACTTCGATGGGCTCCTCGAGGTCCTCCACGGCTCGGTCACCGTACTTCTTCATGGTGAGTTTGTCGAGCTAAAAATACTTGGTTAGCGGTTGCCAGACAGCGGACTCAGTAACATAGCACTTACATAATTGACCAGCCAGATGTAACAGAACATGACACCACAGCAAACCAGAAGCGAGATAGCGCCCTTCTTCCAGTAAGGCGCATCAGCAGCACTGTAGAAGATGATGCCCCAGAATGTCCAAAGAACCATGGAACCGATATTCATGGAGTATAGGGTCACACTGCGCATGGCATCATCGCCTGTTCGCTGCAGGATAATGTTTGCCCAACCAAAGATGAGGGGGTTGACCATGTATGCTGATCCAGCGAGATAGAAGGCAAACATGACTCCAGCGTCAGATTCCTCACGAGAACCATAGCTCCAACAACAACCTGAAGAAGGACGGCGAGGATGGCCATTGGGACACGCTGGCCGGTTGCGTCCATGTGCCATGCTGCAAGCATATTCGCAACGATACCAACAGCTTGCACGCCGAGAGGGTAAGTATTGATTTGGGTTTGTGAGAATTTGTCGTTGTAGTACTTGAGCCAGAGGAGGAAGGTGTTTTGGAAGGGGAATCCCTCAACGCTGGCGCAGATAGGTGACCAAAAGAAGAGGATCCAGCTGTTGGGGTGGTTAGAAGCAAATTACCAAGGGCTTCAAGGACAAACATACAACATGGGAGTAAGAAAGACTCGCTTGATTAGAGACATGGGCATAATATTGTGGCCGTCAGTCCTGATCGGGGGGAGTCTGGAGACTGCTAGTTTCCTCTCGTCTTGGGATAAGTATTTCGCCTTGGTGATTTCTGGGATATCGGGGAAGTAAAGAAAGCCGAACAGGGCAATGGGAAGGGTGATGATGCCGTCTATAGTTGTCAGCCCTTGTATGTCGTTGTGTACGACTCAACCTACCGATCAAGAACACCCACTGCCATCCTTGGAGGCCGGACATGCCTCTCATGCCCCTGTGAATGGCTGTCATCATGACACCAGCAAACATGGTACCAACTTGGCCTGAGGCAGTGAAGAGGGCAGTTCGCTTGGAGATCTCTTCAGGCTTATACCATGCTCCAATGATGTAGATAGTTCCCGCATAAGTACTAGCTTCAGCCAAACCGAGGAAGAATCTGATGACGCAGAGTTGAGTAACTGTTTTGGCAGCGGCACTAGCCATCTGTGATACGTTAGTCGGCCATTTTGGCATTGACAATATGCAGTTAGCTTACAGTTAGACCAGCCCAGATGACGACCATGGACGGGAACCAGATTCTTGGTGCGATCTTCTGGATGATGATGCCGTGAGGAAGCTGGCCAATAGCCATTCTAATCATGGTAAGTAATCGTTTTGGATATGGTTCACACGACGTACCCTGCGGTAGTGACAGAGAGGACATTGTTATAATCATGGCCAGTCATGTTGAGAGATTCACGAAGACCAGCAACCTGGATTGTCAGTGCACCTGCCAACTGATTGGCATAGTTAAGCTTACATAGGCGTTTGCGAATGCCGCACGATCTGTGTATCATTGGTCAGTTGGGTGATCTGACACATCATGATGATTCGTCTTACCAAGGAAGTTGAAGAAGTAGCTGAGACAGCAGTAGGTCTGATTATTGTCAGTATCGTCAATGCACCCAATTGAATGCTTTGGCCGCCTACCATGATGAAGAAATCTGCCAAATGTCAGCATCGGCAAATACGAACGGCTATGGAAGAACCAACCTAATTTCCTGACAAGGCGTCTCTCCTCCTTCGACTTCGCCGCCGCTCCCAAGAAGAACGCTAGACACCATCAGTACATATCTGAGACACGTCGTAGTGCACACTCACTGCGAAGACTTTCGCCAAACCCAACCTTTTCAGCCATTCTTATCCGCAAACAAGATTACAATGGCAATGAGATGAGGTACCAAAGCCAAACCAAGAAGAGAGAAATGGTCAGACTTATCAATCAGTTCCTCCTCCTCACATTCTCCACTCTGATTATCAGATTTATAAGATAATGTTGTACAAAGCGTAGAT
>JAAQPG010000507.1:0-58149 GCA_013186905.1 Fusarium udum
TAACTAATCTACGCTTTATACAACAGTCTGTCAATGTTATGAAGCAGCCAGGTACATAATCCTCAGGGGTTAGTTACTGATCCTAGCAGGGGAGGGTATATGAACCCCTGCAGTAGGATTCGGCCTGGAAACGTGCCTCTGCCTCGGAAACCGGATGTCACTACGGAGTAGGTAAGGTCAATCATGTGTCAAGAGAGTGAGTGGCCTTGGAGCCGGGCGTAACGCGGCAAAAGCTCCCCAATGTCAATCAGGGGTTGTTTCATTTACGTAGTCGGCGGTAATTAGACGGTTTAGAATACAACTAATACAACCTCAAAGACCGTGCTTATGCAGCGCTAATTCCTTGGTTTACCGGTAGTCCAGCTACCGAGACAGAGCAACGCCACCTGTAGATTCAGATTTCAGCACGGCCAATTTCTGGACCTGACATTGTTGGAATAGTTTGTTGGTCCCGCTAGCTTGGGTACCTGAAGCTGAAGATATGAGCAATTTCGCGGCAGGCAAAGGTTTGCACCGAAATTTGAGAGCTGCATGCTACCAAGGCGAACCTCTGGATAGACTTTTACATGTGTTGAAACAGTTTTCGAGTGCTGAAATTTTGGATATGTTGGTATATTACATTAATTACATGTGCTTCTCACACTTCCTTCGTACTAGGTATTGCCTTTTCCCTGTAGCTCCATAATCCAAATCCCCTAAACATCCAGTGTAGACTTCCCAGGAGTAACTTCATAGGTCCTAGTAACCATGATGCCATCCTGGTTATCACTCTGACCACTTGTTGTGCTTCCAGCCCTGACCTCGGGCTTGCTGTATCCCACAAACTCTGGCCTCCCAACAATGTGTTCCTCGCTCGAATTTTCGTCTAGTTGTGTCATGTATTTTTGATGTCGGTTCGCAGAGATACCACCGGAGATACCTGATCCGCCGATTGTTCCGAGGGGGTGGCCGTGTTTGTTGATGTAGCTGCTCGTTCCCTTGTCTCGACTGCTTCCCTTGCTCGACACGAGCCATCGAGAAGCTGAGAACAAAGGCTTGATCGCGGCGGCGTTCACAGCCAGTATAGCAATAAAGGTTTCGCGGATTGCCCAGATGGTTGATGTGTTGATGCCTTGGATGTCCCTGGGCTATTAGCAAAACACCAAGAACTATGCCTCGAAGGGGACTAACCGTAGCGAGAACACACATCTCAAGAGTGTTGCGGCCATGATAAAAATGCCAGAACAAAGCAGAACGCCAATCATTAGTTTCCTCTTGATGGTGAGCTTCACAGTCCATAATAGAGGGACTGGTATGGAGACGATGGCTATATCGGTTCTGGGTTCGCGAGTTAGATCAAAGGTCATAGTTCGAATACCTATACAACGGTAACATACACAATGTTAAACACTACCAGAGTAAGGTAATTCGCTACGGCGAGTGTGCAAGTATCTACTTCTGTTAGAGTCGGAGATCGGTTCAGTCGGGATAAAACTTACCACCAGGATTGGGATAAACTTGCCAGTTCTTGTGAACAGGCGTACAATGCCCCCAAATGGCAGCCATTACTCCTATGTACGCAATAACTGTTCCAACTTGTGTCCAGATAACGATCTTTCTCTGCCAGAGACCAAACCTAGAACTCTGTTAGCATACATCAACAGTGGATCGAGGCTCTGCGTACGTCATGCGGCTGTACAAGCAAAGCATCACTCCCTTGAGAGTAAAGATTAAAGTCACGTAAAAGTTCCATCCTGCAAGGAGACACTTTGATCCGAACTCGCGCTTGGCTATCTCTGCAGCTGACATCTCGGCACCCATCTCGTCGGTAACGCCAATGTTGGTACCAGACTGACCTATTGTAGGGTTAGTGATCCTTCAAGTTGAACCAACATGAATTGCAGGTGTTTTTACCGATAAGTTCTAACATGACCAACTCGCACTATGTATGTTAGCAAGGATGCCTTGGTGAGGAGAGTGAAGCGACATACCGTCCAGAAGACAAGAGCTGCAAGAGCAAAGTAATCATCACCTTGATATCCCTTGAAGCCAACTGTTTTCCATCTTGCAAAGTATCGTAAAAACAAGACAAGCGTGCCAAGACCATATTCCGTCCAGGCCTCGGTCTGGAAGGGTGTTGCCATTATGGTTGATAATAGAAAGCTTCAACTTGCAAGAGTTGTCTAATAGGTTCGAGACAACAGATGCAGGCCAGGAGTGACAGCTTCGGGGAATAGAGATGGAGATGAGGAAGATAGTAGGCCTAGCCGGCATGTGTAGGTATGATATGTGACTTATGAAGTTGACACGAACTAACAGATGCAGATGCAGGATCTGACGCCCCCTTTTGGCCGAGTGTATGAGGCATTGACCATCTCATGGCTCACTTAAGGATTGACGGTGTCGTAGGAGGAGTGCTACCTTGTCAGGACGCTGAGTATAGTGGACCGGGGAGACTTGGCAACCCTGATGCATGACTTTGGATATGTTGATGAGCATTCATATTGTATTATTCAACTCGTACAGTCATCCAGTATCTTGTCGAGGTCTTGTTGATCTCTGCGGCACAGTCATATACGAGTCAATTTGACTCCGCCAAGCCATTCAAGGTCTTCTATTGAAGAAGAACTTTGCGAGCCTTTCTTTTCTTTTCTTCTCCTACAGAAAATAACATGGTTGACGCATATGCAGGTCCACAGTCTCATACAACCCCGGCCGCTGGTGTTGGTTGGTCAGGATCATTCCCAAGACAAGGCAGACCTGGTCATAACTGAGGCCCTTGACCAAGATGATCATAGTGTGTCTGTGGGGATAAATTAGAACGCTCAACGGTGAGTTTCTAGTGTCTACAAGGCTATCTATTGGTAAAGGCCAGACTAACGTCGTTGTCTCCAAGCACTTGTTAGAGGCAAAACTTTACAACGTTGCTCCCAAGCCCCTAGCTGCCCCTAGCTCTACCCCACTCAACAGCAATTTCAGCATCTCTAGCGGCCAATCCTCTCCACTGATGTCCTTTAGCCGCGGTGATCTGCAGCGGGAGTGGAACTAGTTCCGCCCCGCCCAAGCTAAACGTCGTCAGGGCTTCTAGATCCTTGGCCGAGGATGAGACATCATCTTGGGCAATATGATACTTCCTGTTACCTGTTCTCTTGCAGCTGCATGGTTGTACCCTGCTAGACTCATATATGTACAGTCACCCAGCTCCAAGCTCCAAGCTCCATCCGCGGAACGCGTTGGAGTAAGGGGACAAGGAGACTTAGACCCGGCGTTTCTCGTTTCTCCTTCTCTGATGCAAATGGAAAGTCCTTGCACTGCAACGTCGGACCCGTAAGTCAATCTTTGAATATGGCGGAGACATCCCCGATTGGATGCTCCAGAAGAGTTGAGGACTCCAGCTTCCGTCGACATATTAGACAGCGGGGTAAATGCCTCTCAGAGAAACTCCTCTATTATCTCTTTGAGCTATGTCCTTGAGCATGAGCCCACAATTTGGTGCACAAGTTGCGGCCATATGGATGCTGTTGGTTCAACTGAGACTATTCAGGGTCCTTGTCCAAAACCAGGGTCTCAGAGCACAACACACCCAGACGCCAGACCAGCAACATCTGAACCTCTCAACTGCCTTTATTAGGAATGGTATGATGGACCTAATGCTTAGCTGCTACATAACCGGAATCCTCCTGTTGTTTGAGTGACAAGGTTTCCGAATTTCCGGTCCTGACTGGCTCGATAGACAGCCTTCATGATAGTGGACCTCGGGTAATACTATGTATATAAGTAACAGAGGCGCTACTGGCATCAAGTCGGCTTCTTCATTGATACTCTTCTCACATATCTTTGAAATATTGTTTCCTCTGTAAACAAATACACAAATATGGCTACTGCTGCTCCAGACTCTACTTACGACTTCATCATCTGCGGGTAAGTTCCGCACTCATAAGGTTCAAGCCTAAGACTATTATTGGTTGACTAACCTCATTTATAGTGGTGGCACGTCAGGCTGTGTTGTGGCAGCACGCCTCGCTGAGGATGCTAATGTAAAGGTTCTCGTTCTAGAGGCTGGTCCCCATAATGAGCATCTTGAGAACGTTCACATGGTTGGAGGGTGAGTACCCCTGCTCCTGTAGCTGTTTATAAAAACATTGACTAACGCATTGTTTTAGTTGGTCCAACAACTTCGACAAGGAGACAGACTGGAATGTCGTCTCTATACCTGGCCCTGGTGTCAACAACCGCTCTGTGAAGCTTAGCCGAGGCAAGTTCCTTGGTGGCTCTTCAGGTTGTAATGGCACTCTTATGGTCAAGGGAATGGTGAGCCCAATTGATGCTTGTATCGAGTAACTAGTACTAGATTCTGACCCTGTGTAGAAACAAGACTATGATGACTGGAACCTGCCTGGTTGGAGTGGTGATGAGATGTTCAAGTATATGCTCAAGGTATGTACCTAACCTATATCCAACACAAAGGGAGCCATCCCAACATCACCACTGATATAACTCTTCAGAGACAATTAGTGACTTCTTACAGGCTGAGAACTTTCACACAAAAGATTGGTTCAAGGAGACTAAGGGGGCCCATGGCTATGAAGGCCATGTCCACACCGAGCCTCATGACCTGGCTCCTATCTCCAACTTGATCGGAGAATCTATGGTATCGAAGGGTCTTCCTCTTGACCACGATATGTTCAGCGCGGGTACGAATCCGCACGGCTGCGGCCACTCTGTTAGAACAGTTCACCAAGGCCTTCGTACTACCAGCGCAGACTTCATCACCAAGCAGAAACCCAGGGACAACCTACACCTCATGGTGGAAACACACGTCGACAAGGTTATCATTGAGAAGGACGGCCAGGGAGAGTTGAAGGCCACTGGTGTTCGAGCAGTCAAGGCCGATGGATCAGTCGTTGAGCTCAAGGCCTCTAAAGAGGTTATTATATCTTCCGGAGCTTACTGCTCACCCAACGTCCTCAACCGATCAGGCATCGGTGCAAAGGTTGAGCTGGAGCAGCACGGTATCACCACTCTTGTCGATCTTCCCGGCGTTGGGAAGAACCTCCAGGATCACTTGATCGTCTTTATGTTCTACGAGACTGACAAGGAGGGGCTCACCACTGATTCTCTAGTATACCACGGTAACGCGTTAGAAAAGGCCTATACCCAATGGAAGGAGGAGAAGAAGGGTCCTCTAACGGTGTTCCCATTCGGAATCTTTGCCTACGCTCGCATGGATGAGCGTCTCGCCGACTCTAAGATTTGGAATGCAGCTCCTCGAAAAGAAGGCCGCGATCCTATGGGTCTTACTTCCAAGCAGCCTCAGATTGAGTTCTTTACCACTGAGTGCTATGGCGGCCCTAAGCAGTACGACCAATTCCCCATCGACAATAAACACGCTTTCAGTATGATCGCCGAGCTCTTCGCTCCCAAGTCCCGCGGCACCGTCACTCTTCGCGACGCCTCACCAACGTCTGTTCCTGTCGTCGACTGCAATTACCTCTCTGACCCTCTCGATCTCGAAGTCCTCGCTGAAGCATGCGCCTTTGGCAACGAGATCATCACCGAAGGTTCGGGCACCAAGGACATCGTCAAGGGTTCATGGCCTTCAGATCTTGTGCACCACAAGTACAAGACCCGCGAGGACTGGAAGGAATACGTCAAGGATAACGCTGCGACTTGTTACCACGCCAGTGGATCGTGTGCCGCTGGTAAGAAGGATAACCCTATGGCTGTGGTGAATGAGAAGCTACAGGTCTATGGCGTTAGGGGGTTGAGAGTCGCAGATTGTTCGATAATGCCTACCGTGAACAATGGTCATACACAGATGCCTGCTTATGGAATTGGAGAGAAGGCTGCTGATCTTATCAAGGAGAGATGGGCTCTGTCTGCCAAGTTGTAATAGTGGCACGTATTAATAGGAGGAATAGCATATGCTTCGTAGGCTAAAGCGAATTACAAGCAAGTTAACGAAAAAAAAGAATTCGACCAAAATAAGGATTTACTTCAATCAAGCCATGTAATGCTGGTCTATACTTTCTCTCAACCCTGATAGGACAATGACCTGAAGGGCAGAAACGTCGATTCTTGATGTTATTTACAACTCTATAAGAATCAGTGTACCCTATACTTATGTCCTTGTTCATGGAGTCTATCCGACGGGGCCATTCGCGCACTGTAGCAGGGGTCATAATCCTTCGCCAAGATCTACGCGTTCCGCAGAGTAACATTGAGATCTTCCCCTGTCCTGTACCTGGCTTTAAATTGTACGTAACCAAATGGCCTGGAAAAGCACTCACTGAAAATTCAGTAGGACATGGGCTAGGAGAAGCAAGAAAATTAAAGACAGACCTTTACCATAAGTGACAAAAAGACTTAGCTAAATTAGCATAAGTTTAGGATATCTCTGCTGAGTTTAGGATGCCTTTGCTGAGTTTAGGATGCCTTTGCTGAGTTTAGGATACCTTTTGTTAAGTCTATTCTGACATCTTGTACGGAGTATTAAAGTCTGATATTTTCCTGCGGCATGGGTTTCAGTGAGAGAAAAAAAAACAGGGCAGAAAAAGGACTCTCTTCTGATTAGGACCGAACCGGACGGATGCTGATCCCCAAGAGACGGCGTCTTCTAAAGCGGAAGGTGATTTTGTAGTGGGTTACCAGGCTTTGTTTGGTCAGGGGTGAAGATCAAATCTGCCGCTTTCTTTGGGGCTCAACTTTGAGGTTGCAGTGATGCAACTCGGAGTTGCAATCTCTGGTTGAATGGTGGTGGCATCAACTCAGTCAAGCTGTCAGATCTTCAGACTCTTCATCGCCGGCTTAACATTGAGTCAGGTTGAAAGAAAGGCGCTGATCTTGAGTTTCAACGGAGTCACGTGTTCCATAGGTCGGTTTGAAGTCATGGCGAAAGGAGAAATGATGGCTGAGCTGTGTTGAAGAAGTTCTGTTTAGAACACCATCCCGCAAGACTACACGTGAGAGCTTTTACTAATTACTGTCAATCTGCGGCAGTTGAAATCTTAGTACTCTATAGTGGCATCAGTTGTCACTAGGTCACGGATAGTCATGCCACCAGCGGGAACTAATTCAACGTTATCTATCAACACAACCTCACAGACGCAATTGACGTACAACGGTTTCCATGTGTTTAGTAATCGTCAATATTACCATCTGGTGGGATTCAGCCCGGGCAGAGTCGTGAGATGAAATAAATCATTACTAAAGTGGTATCTAAAACGAAAGTTCCTACCTTATCAACTCCCACGCCTTTCCCATCATCGATCGATATCATAGTGATCGTTCATACTCCACCGTCACCGTCTTTGTCTGTACAATGGCTGGTTTGATCGTTCCTCCGACGATCCCTTTTTCAGAATCACTATCGATCCAGCCCGTTACCTCTTCGCTCTGACCGACGCTGGTATTGTGACCCACACGCCCATTCATGGGGCCTAGAGCAAAGTTATCGGGCATAGGGCTCTCATCGTCATCGAATTGTGAATATTGCGTTCGGTCACGGCGTCCCTGGGAAGAGGGGGCAAATGGTCGACTCGGAGGCTTGGGTCCTGTATCTGGCTTGCCATATTTTGACGACTTCCCTGTCTTGCTGCCATATCGTGACTCGCCGATGAGTTTGGGAGCAACATGTTTGAAGAACTTGCGGAGCGTCGGCATCGTTGCACAGGTAATGATCAGGTTCGCTTCGACGATACTGGAGGTATGTTAGTTGTAACGATCTGCTGGGCTATCACAGAAGAGATCCATACATCCAAATCGAAGGAAAAGCAATAACCCAGGTCAAATCCATGGATTTAAGCATTCCTGGCAGGAGCGATACCCTAACGATCGAAGTGACGACCGTCAAAGATCCGATAGTAAAGATGCCCATCAAACCAACCTTCTGCTTGAAGGGCATCTGGAGTTGTAGAACCATTGGCAACGGTAGTATAAATAGGATAACGTCGCTGATGATGTTGGTTATGGCGGTCGCGATATACAGACCAGGCCTGTTAATGCATTTGCCTTCTGTGATTGTAACATCCCAGTTCATAGCAATAGGATGACAGGCAAACATCACAGCGAAGAAGATTCCGATGGTGTATCCGCTTATGAATACGGCGGTTGACCAAACTGAGATTTTGAACCATCGCTGAGGAGACAGTCGGAAGTAGAACATGAGGAGAGCCAGTTTGGCTAGGGAACCACAGAGGACATATATGAATGCGGCGAGATAGACATCCTACTGTTGTTAATATCTTGGCCAACTGTTGTGTGACTGTGACTCAGAGACTTACCATGAGGTAAATGTTAAAGGTCTCAATAGAGGCTTCCCAGGCATGTACTCCTCCAGCGCCAGAAGCAAACATGTGAAGGCAAAGACTGATGGTGACCAGGGCCAATATCTAATTTTGCAGTCAGTTATTGTCGATATAGATGCCTTGTTCCCGGAGCGTATAAAGCCATGACTCGTGGCAGTGAATATACTTACATACGAAAATATGAGTAAGACTATTTACTATCAGCACAATTCATAACTTCAATCTGTCATCTCCATGCAGATCTGTCACGATTGAGTTTGCAGGGTCGAACCAACAACCAACAACAAACAGATAGAAAACGACATGTCAAAACTTACCGTCGTCAAACTGCAAGCCACCTGCAAGAAATAACTTGACATACATCCTCTGGCAGAAGAAAAGAAAGCCCACAGCCATTCCGAACCCCGCCACAAAGTACGCTTCTGTCACTCCCTGTCTCTGTGGGTTGTCGAAGTTGACCACATAGCCCTCAGGCGGCGGTAGAAGCACCATTACTCCATCTATCAGAGGCATCTTGACATGGAGGTTTGTTGGAAGAAATTGAAGGCTCAGTCTGGGGAAGGTCTTGGTTAGAAAAAGGATGGCTGACGGAACTCGGAACGATCTGAAGCAAGATATGGAGACTAGCCGATGTGCCACTTAAGGATCAACGCGCAGCTGTCACTCGTTTCCCCTCGAAGGATGCTACGACTTCAGACGGTAGGGGTAACTATATACCACTGTAGTTGTCGCCTCCAAAGTAGAGTCCCAGAGGTATACGTGATAGGCTCAAGAGGTTCTACTAAACGATGCTGCTTTGACGACTTATTACAGGGAACATGCAGGTCATACAGTAGAGAATATTCAATTGAATATTTGCAGAAAGAACTTAACAGAACCAATCACTTCACTCACTGTGACCGTGGCCGGGTGCTTTGGCCTAGAAGATGAGAGTTACCGAAGAACTCGCCTGAAGCCAAGAGATCCGTGAGCCAGGCACCGCAACCCAGACACGGTATAGGGCATGTCGATCCGGCCGACAAGTGCAGGTGGTATGATTTCCGGACGGTCAGTGTGTTCGATATCATCGCGATACCCTAGGGCCCTTCGTTAGACAGGCCCTGAGGTGGTAAAGAGGGCCGGCTGTAGGATCTTTGCATTTCGCCAAGAGGTCGGGTAGAGCCAATGTAACTCCTGAGCCGGATCTTCAGTACGGAAATGGAATGTGTTTATAGCAGTGTTTTGTTAAGACGGCAATGCCGTTTATGCGTTTGAGGGCTTGCTGTTGCGATGCTTCGGATTGTTGCAGAGGTGTTTTGGTAGCCTGTTGATGGAGATGGGCATCAAGGTGTCTCTGGTCGTGATGCTTTTGATTGTGATCAGATCAGATAATCTCATGCATGGCTAGTCATGCAGGCACTAGAGACAAGGATAACTCATGATCAACCATCGTGAGTCTGGAAGTTGAAAAGTTTGACAAGACCGAGCAGTCAACGGTGAAGATTATTATCTGTTAAGCTGTCATTCTTATATCATATAGCTGTATATACACTGAGCGAGACTGAATCGTATGTTCTTCTGTAAATGGTCGATTTGAAGAATCATGAGGATCAGGTCTAGATGCATGGGAACTCAACATTAACAGCAGAACCAAGGATGACTGACCCTGTCCATCAATACCGGGGCCTGCTGTCTGCAAGGAACAAAGAACTGTTACAGGAATGTAACTCGTTACACTTTGCATCATAACCAGTCCTTCTCACCGATCTTTGATTTCAGTTGGCAGCAATCTCACATGGCAGCCTCGTCTATCTCCAACAGAGCCAATGAGACATGTTCCGTCATTGCGAACTGGACCTGCGGAACTAGAGAGCCCCTGCGACCTGTCATATGCGGACATAATACGGAAAGTCACCAAATACACGTGGAGTTTTTCATGACGATCAGCATCTGATATAGACAGGTGAACAAACACTAAGTGGGCTGGCCTGGGCTGGCTCGCCGACTACCGTAAAATGGGGTTCTTCGGTTGCGCGGATCACACCTGAACGGAGAATAAACTGTAGCGCATAAACTATAGAGAAAGAAGAAATCTCGAATGGTTATAACTAGAGGTTTCAATAGTGGTTCGAGGTGAGAACCTATTTCTTATGCAACGGCACTTGCGAATAAGGTTAAGAATAGGACAACCCTGTTTTGAACCCTGCTTCTTTACCAATTCCAATCCCTGGCACCGATTACTGTGGGGAAATAGGAGGATTCATGAGCCGTAAATCTCCTCAATCATATGGGGCCCCGTTCAAACAAGGGTCCCCCATGTTAGTCTCGTCGAAAAGACGGGGGTTTACAGCCAACCGCTTCAGAGGTCGGCTTTGGACTGAGGTAGGCGAGGCTTTCATGACTTAGATATTGATGTTCAAGAGTTCTGATGCAATGCAGAAGATTGACAAGGTATGATCCAAGACAATGGTTCTCATCGTCAAGGGTATTCCACGTGTATCCGAGTGCAATTGTGACAAGCTGCAGCTCAATCTTGAGCCTCACAGACCTCCAGCCTCCAGTGCTACGTAGTAACAGTACGTAGTACTCCGTATGTGCTTCCTCATTCTGACCCTGTCTCCGGGTTGACGTGCTCATCTACAATATCTCCTGGCGTATCGGTGGAATTTATCCCAGCAATAGCTGTGCTAACTCTGCTATCCTTCCGCTCCCAAGCTGCCACTAAACCACAACGAACCTCACAAGACAGCATTAGGAATAATGCCTACTCCAGGCCACTCTCCGGCCCCTCTCTCGCCCGAGCATCGCCCCGTCTCCTATTACCGATGATAGGAGATCAACTAGTTCATCTGAGGGGGCGAGTAGTTCGTTTAATAACAAGACGATCTTCCTCGTCCGTGAACTGTAGATCGTTGCCTTTCTTCTTGCTTTGATAGAGCATATCATCTTTGTTCTATCATCGAGGGTGTCCTTTCTCGTCTTGCCATTCTCTGTTTGAGATATACGTTACAGTTACAACCATGAAGCTTGGTGTGTTGGCTACTGGTGCCGCCTATGGCACCACATTGCTCCCTTCTAGCCCTCAGCAGTGTGTAAGTCATTTCTCGAGTCTACCCCTCATCGATCGACAATTCCTGATACACATTTAACCTGCATCTCGTTCTCTTATCCCGCCACAATGAGCAACTGTTCTTATCTCTTGTATCACCTGCATAATGGCTAACGTCGCATCAAAGTGCACTGCTCTGCTAAAGGAGGCTGGTCTCTCCGATCTTGTCGTCACAAAGAACCAGTCACTTTACAATGAACGAATCGACTCCTACTGGTCGGTCAGTGCTGCCTTGCATCCTGACTGCATGGTATTGCCCAAGACGGTACGTAATCCGATTTGATGCCTTATTACAACCTTTGGTTCTGACATGGTCCATAGCCCGAGGATGTCTCAAAGGTCATGAAGGTCATCACCAAGAACCAATGCAAGTTCGGCATTCGTGGTGGCGGCCATGGCAACTTTAAACTGTCCAACTCTGTTGAGGAGGGTATTACAATCGACTTTGGTAAGTTATAGTCTATGTGGTGGACCTCGTTTTATGGTCGTTATTCATGCTAAGGGTTGCAGGTTTTATCAATGGGACATCATATGACGAAGAGAAGAACGTCGTGAGTGTGGGACCTGGTGGCCATTGGCAAGATGTCTACGACACTCTTATCCCATATGGTCTTGCCGTTGCTGGGTATGTCTATATATCCCATGTCTTCTCCTATTACTTACACTCTGTAGTGGTCGTGCTGGAACTGTTGGTGTTGGTGGTTTTGTGACAGGTGGAGGAAACTCTTTCTACTCTGCGTCTCATGTAAGTGACAGAAACACTAAAAGAAGTACTCGAAAAACTTACATATACAGGGAATGGCTTGTGATACAGTGGCAGGTTGGCAGCTCGTCCTCGCCAACGGTGACATCGTTGAAGCTAACGCCGAATCCAATGCTGATCTCTGGCAGGTGAGTATCTACATATTACATTATTCAAATCAGTCATTCTAACCTTAACTAGGCCATGAAGGGTGGTTCTGGAAACCTTGGTCTGATCACAAGAATCGACATGTATCCCATTGAGTTTGTCGACCGCAGCAACCCTTCAATCTGGGGTGGCAATCTTCTCTACAAGCCTGAGTCAGGCCCTGCAGTCATCGATGCCCTCATTGATTTCACCGCCAATGTGCCCAAGGACGAAAACTCCAGCAGCATCGTTTACTGGGCTTATCTTCCCGCCTTAGCTGGTGGTACTATTCTCAACGCAGCTATAGAGAACACTAAGGGTGAGGTCAAGCCCCCTGCTTTCGACAGCTTCTATGCCATCCCTGATATTCAGGGTGACACTACTGTCACTGAAAAGCTCAGCAAGGTCACCAAGGATCTCGGTTCAGGTCAACCTCCCCACTTCCGCAACGTCTGGTTCACAAGCTCCTTCAAGCCCAATGCCGAACTACTGAACTATGTCGTTGAGAAGTATGACGAACTCAACCAGGCCCTTGAGGCTCTCATGCCCAGTGCTGAGTCAGAGCTCAACACACTCTGCATGTTCCAACCCATCACCAAGTCCATCGCCGAGAAGGGTGTTAAGAATGGCGGCAATGTCATGGGTTTAGACAAGTATACAGAGGACGGAGATGGTATCATGTTCCTCCTCACCTGGGCTGCCAAGGGTGAGGCAAGCGAGGAGGCTGCTTTCCCTCTCCTCAAGGCCTACATGGACGACATCGAGGCCAAGGCAAAGGAGATGGACGCTTGGTGGGCTTGGAAGTTTATCAACTACGCTCATCTTACACAAGATCCCCTGGCGACTATTGGAGATGAGGCTCTTCCTAAGCTTCGTGCTGCCAGCAAGAAGTACGATCCTCAGGGTGTCTTCCAGAAGCTCCGATCTTCTGGTGTCAAGATTCCTTTTTAATCAGAATACTGTATAGATAAACATTAGAGTTATTATAGACTGTATGAATATGTGAATCCCATAGATCTCTAGCCAAGTGCGCTGGGAGGTTCATCAACTTAACTAATACTAATTTTATCTCGGCCAGATGTTCGTAAGATGAAAGTAGTCCAAATGATATTAATGCACCCCATAACTATGTCTCTGTTACAATACTTAGGGGAATTCCAGTCGATAATAAGGATGCTGGGATCTATGCACTTATCAAGGGAGGAGGTAAGAAAACTTAAGGCCTCGATCCTACATAATAGACAGACTTGGGTAAGTTTAGGATAGACTTAGGTGAGTTTATTAATTAGCAGGCCTTTAGACCAGTTTAAAGGTCAACTGAAATGAGATGAGGTTTCCACGTTTCTCTTCCGCAAAAGTCTATTATCAGCCATTCTCATGCGGCGTGATTCTCAACAAAGTTGAGCCATACATGGTTCGAATGGTCCCTCTCAGTTCCCAACAATCTTCTCGCCACCAAACCATGCTCGAATAGTAGGCCAGTATGTGTAGTGCAAGTAAACATCAACAGAGGCAACGACTGCGAGGCCTGCCAAGATGTATCGTCGATTCTGAGGAGAGGCATTTCTCCATTTCTCAACCAAGCTAGTAGACTTTCGGACATTGGGAGCGATAGTGCTTTTCATGGCTGTTGAGTTTGAGATGTACCTGCGAGCAGCTTGGCTGGCAGAGGTGGAGAGGCGGGTGGTGATGGTGGGCGACATGATATTTTGTGGTGGTTTGATTGAAGGATTTGTTTTGGGGTTTGTATAACTAAGTTCGGTCGAGCATATGATTGAATTGTTTTTATCGAATTGTTCTTGTTATTTTTCTATTCTACCAGAGTTGACAAACAGTCTATAAATACTCTCAAGTGATATAACCCAAATACCAAAGTCCGTTATGCTTAACCATGAGGCCTAACGATCCCCCACAGCGCCTTGCTCAAACATAACAGGCATTACTTTGTACCATCACAAATGATCTCATCGCATCAGCCACCTGGTCGCTTCGGTCGATTAATCGTCAGCGGTTTGAATGGTTTACGCAATCGATCCATTGAGGGCGCCGGCCCCAGACCAACTGGGCGTCTTACACCCCCGTTAGGTTTTACGGACATGAATGTTGTCGCATGAAGACTTGAAACAGGCTTGTTAGGTAATGCTTCTTCCTCGTCCTTTTTGTTCTCTTCTTCGGGCTCTTTTCTTGACGGCGGTCGCGGTGGTGAACTGGAGAAACAGGAGTAAGGCTTTCGAGGACCGGCGTCTACCTTTGGAACATTTGGTTTTGATAGAGGCCGTGCAGAAGGAAGTTTATGCTTTGCCAGTTCTGGGTCGATCAATGGCTTTTGTGGCTCCGACCCTGTTGGTAGTCTCCCTGGCATACCATTTTGCCGTGACAAAGCAGATTGGTATCGCACCTGTGCGAGGGACCTGGACTGCTGCTGCTGCTGCGGTAGAGGCTGAGGTTCGGGCGGAGGTCGAGGAGCATCTTTTCCATGGTTAAGCCAACCAAGCATACTCTTCTGACCAACGCCCCTTTTCGTCGATCCCTTCTTCGGTCCTGGTTTTGAGCTTGTCGGTTGTGCTGCTGCTGCGGCTGCGGCTGCGACATCTAGGGCAACTCTATGAGCTCCAGCAGTTGTGAACCCTGGTAAAGCAGAGACAGTGAAATCGGATGATTGTTCCATTGTTGTGGCATATTCTCTCTGCCAGGGAAGCTCTTCGGCTTCATCGTATGAGGTGACCGGGTGCGCCGTACGCTGGCGCTTGGGTGCCCGCGAGTAATGTCGGCCAGTCTCTTCGTCATATCTATCGACGTTCTTTGGGTCGACAGGATCAACAGGAAACCCATCATCTTCAACTGAGAACATAGGAGGGAGTTTTTCGAATATTGCCTTCTCACCTGGGGCCTCTCGCCCCAGGATTTTAGCAACACCCTCTACAACTGCTCGATCGAACGATGGCCCTTTCTTGGCGAAGACCTTGGATGCAAAAGGAGAGACAAACGGTGAGAGTTCAACCTTGCTGCTCATCCCTTGAGAACCGTAGAGTGGGCAGCTTAGGTACAATAGCGCTTGGGCTCGTGTCATTGCCACATAGAGAAGACGTCGTTCCTCATCTGTGTCTTCCGATCTTGAATGAGGTATTGATCCAGTATAGACGGAGGGCACGAAAACAACAGGCCACTCCAGCCCTTTTGCAGCGTGAATGGTCGATATAGTGATCAGCGATTTCTGGTCTTTTGTGTCGCCTTTGTTCTGTGCGTCCGATGCTAGTGATACGTTGGCCAGGAACCGGCCTAGCATATCATCCTCTCTCACTTGATCAATATTCTCGATTTCAGGGAGTGCTTCTTCTTCTGGTCCGCCAAAGTCTCTCATAAAATCGCTGACCAGATTAACGAACTCCTGGACGTTGGCCCATCGCTGTTCATGTTCTTCTGTGTATTCTTCCTCCAAATACTTCTTGAAATCAAGATGGCCAATCAGTTGCTCTATCAAGTTAACCAGAGTGACAGGGCTGCTCTGACTAATTGTGTCGGCTTCTTTCCGTAAACTCGAGATGGTCCGAATGAGTTCTGTATTGAGCTTTTGCTCCATCTTTGGTCTGATATTGGTGTTTGCTTTACGACTGCCTTTGCAGTGCTTGAGAATCAAAGTCCAGAGGCTCATGTTGGTCTGCTCGGCCTCTTCAAGAAGAGATTTGATTGTTGCTTCTCCTATACCTCTTCTTGGCACATTAATGATCCTCGCCAGCGCATCGTTGTTGTCAGGCTGGCTCACTACACGAAGGTAGTCTATCAAGACTTTGATTTCCTTTCGTTCATAGAATTTATGGCCTCCGATCATTCGGTATGCGACACCGGCTTTCCCTAGAGCTGATTCGATGTGTCGAGAAAGCGCAGCTGATCTCAGAAGAATTGCGACATCTTCAAAATTGAGCATATTTCCAAACATCATGATAACTCGCTTAATCTCAGAAACGATCCATTCGCCTTCAGATGATGAACTCTTCAGTGTTCTGAGAACCGGTCGCGCTCCCTTAGTGTGGACTGGCAGTAACACTTTCTGGTATCGCTTTTTGTCTTGTTGAATAACGTTGAGAGATACATCAAGGATGGATTGTGACGATCGGTAGTTTTCTTCCAGGGAGATTTCATCTGTATCAGGATAATCTCTTAAGAGTCGATAAAGGTTTCGAATCTCAGCTGAACGCCAACCGTAGATACTCTGATCAGGATCGCCTACAATCGTGATCCGCTGGCGTGCTTGGGCGAATAACTTCATCAGCTCATATTGAATGCCGTTTGTATCCTGGTACTCGTCGATAAGGACGGTCTGGACGTTGGAAACGCAAGCTGGGTGATCTCTCAACAGCTCGACACACTTGACCAGGAGATCGTCATAGTCCAGCAAATTTGATCTTTTTAGTTGAGCTTGATACTCTTCATAGCATGTCCTTAGCACCGGGTTCTCCTTTTTGCCTTTCTGCGTTGGAGCCGCGGCGGCATTTGGCCCCTTTGCTTTCTCTTTGCTGATCCATGACCTCGCATGCAGTGGCTCAATGCCAAGTTCCATTCTCTTGCAGATTCTCTGGATGATCGCCCTCGAATCTCCGTCGTCTGCGATTCCAAACTTCGAGTCTAGTCCGATGCGATTTCCGTATATAGACAGATACCTTCGGGCAATCGAGTGAAACGTTCCAAGCACAATCTTCTTTTCGCATTCCTCGCCTAGAGCTTTTCCTATACGCTCTTTCATTTCTCTGGCGGCTTTGACGGTAAAAGTTGCGACGATCACGTCGGCAGGTCGATAGCCCACTCTTTGAATCAGCCATACTACTCGTGAGGTAAGAGTATGAGTCTTTCCACTACCGGGACCAGCTAGAATTGCTACAGTCGATGCGGATGAAGTAACAGCTCGGCGTTGTGCCTCGTTCAACGACTGAAGAATCGCATCTTGTGTGGTCGAGGTGGACATGCTGGGTACGTGGACGAATCCACGAATTGCTGTCGATTGGTCGAGGAGATTAGTATCATCGAAAATTCTATACCCATGCGAGATTGCTCGAATGGGATCACGGTGTGGTATTTCAGCCACCGGAGTCGCTGGTGATGTCTTCTGTTCAATCGAGGGGCTTTCGCGTTGATGAGAAGCAGGCATCGCGCGACGCGATGTCATTTTCGCGATGTCACGTGCGGTGCAACGCCGTAGGCGTTGTAGGGTGGGTAGACCAAAACACTAGGAAGTTATATCTTACGTTCTACGGTTCTGATATCATTCCTGACTTCAATTGAGTACCTATGTTGTTCGTCGTTGGTGGTTCACTTAGGATCTTCATCTACCATGCACATATTTGCTCTCCACGCTTTTGGAGAGAAATTGTGCTCATGACGCTGGTCTTGTCATTCGATTTCCGTTATAATCATCACGAATTCCTCATTGCCTCTGTGGATGGGTAAAAGCATTATGTCTGAGTGTCACATGCTCATCCTTCAACTCTGTCAGATCTCGTTATCAACTTCATCACATCCCTTTTACGCTAAGGCTTCTCCATCACTATCACTGTCACGATATGCCATATCAATCACCGCTAAAAGAGTGACAAACAAAAGTCCAATGCTACGGTGATGTCCCACCCTGAGAGTTTTTATCAAGCCAAAAACGATACTGTGGGACACCGTTGGCAATGTTACCCAAAAAGGTCGGACGCTTTGAAACATAATATTTCTGTGGGTGCTGTGAAACATCGCAGTCTGTTTAACAGCCAGAGACACATCTATGATCGCATAGCATCAGGATATTCATGAACCGCCCGGATTCCCCTGCACAGGTGCTCACCGCATAGCGCCTGTTTTGCATCTGTAACAAAACCCAACATGGCCCTGAATTATGATTGTCACGTCTCCAGTCAGCAATCACCAACCATATCACCAAAGTCACTTGTGCAGGGTAGCATGAAGCTATAGTCGTGCGATAGTAGTGCGACTTTACACAATAGGCGCCGTGACAGGTCTTTCTATTCGAGGGTATCGACATGAACATCACTAGCAATGCCGAGCTACCTAATGTCACACAAAGACGGGCAGCCCATTCGAAGACTTTGGCACATCACATGATGAGAGGAAGAGTGGGAGATTCCACATGGTTGAGGGCCCGACAGCCTGGATGATGTAGGCAACACACACAATTGGGCCTCAAAGTGACCCTCATTGCCTTGACTGCATCGTCTATGCCGTTAGTTGAGTGATTGAAGAGTATCGTCACCAATCGCTGGGGGAATTTGGTTGTTGGTTTGACCCCGCAGATCCAGGAACGTGTGAGTCGGACAAGACCTCTCTTTGTGATGGCGAGAAGCAAGGATCGCCCCGCCCCGCTTGGGACCCTTCAACGGCAGAAACGAGACAACCACAGAGAAGCTTAAAGCTAGAAAACACTGCAGTGTATCCCGGCATCTAGGAATCTAGAGCCAGCGATAGGTTGTGTATGTGGGTATTGGTGGTTGGTAGTCAAAGCTAATGGCCAATCAGGCGATGGCACACTATATCGCTCAGCGGTTAGCCATCCAACCACAGCTCGGAGATGGCCTCGTCACACTTGGGCCCTCACATATCGCCTGCAACCACTCTGTTGCCATCACCAAGGGTATCGAGCTATTCTCAGACGTATTCTCATGCATTCGGCCGCTATTCGACGACCGCCAGTTGACTGGCGTTGTCTGCTCAGCGACTCAGCATCCAGCCCTGGATAGCTCAGCGGCTAACGCAGAGTGATAGACGATCATGACCCAGCCCGCTATATACCCCGTTGAGACCGCAAGTTCCCTCTTCCGTGCATGATGCTCTTCTCTAGTGTTTCGTCTCATCGTGTTCAGGAGGTCACATCGCACAAGCTGGCTCCTCCATAAAGAATAAGTGTCTCGCCTTGACCTCGTTTCCCACGATGCTTCTTGAGGGTGCTCGCTACTCACTACAACTCGGTCTGCTTCTGCCTCTGTCACTCATTACAAAAGCTCAGCCTGAGCCTGTTCTATCCTCAATACTCCAAGCCCGGGACACAGATAAGCCTTTACCAGGAGGACCAATTGACACAACCTATCTGCCAGCACAGATTGGTGGTATAATCGGAGCATACGCTGTATCATTGGTGCTGGTCGCCATAACATTGCTTGCCCTATCAAAGAAGCGACGGGAACATATTGCAGCTGGAATTGACGAGGTCGACTTTGAAGTCCGGAAAGATATCGTCAGTCCCGACTTTCCTCCAACAGCTGTACCTACATCTCTGAACATCATCACCGACACCGAATTTGTCAAACCGAGCTTCCAGGACTCGCACGAAGGAAATCCATACATCTATCCATCGCCGGCTTCAAGTATTGGAGCCCCCGGAACTAATCCTTTTGTCGATCCCCGTGTTGTGGCAGTAGACAGACTCATGGCTCAATCTCAGCTTGAAGACATGTACAAGCATGTCCTGGAGCATGAGGATGCAAAGAAGCGAGGAGTCGTTTACGATGTTCCTCTGCCTCCCACTGCTCACCATCAACCACGCCCTTCAGCCTCGGCTTCCGTACTCTCTCTGAAATCTTCGACATCCTCGCCATCGAAGAAGGAGAGGAGCAAGCCGGCAACGCTCAACCTTTCTGCTTCTCGCGAGGAGAAGAGCCAGTCAAGGACCTCCTCATTTCTCTCAGCACTGCGATCACCAAAGAAGAAGCAGATGAAGGGCATGAGCATCTCATCGCCTCTCATGACCCCTCAATCGGGTGAATTTCCTCGCTATGAAGGACAGGAGATGAGCGCGATTCCTCCCCGGCATTATGCTCCGGCTGCTCCTCCTCCGGTCCCCACCAATCAGGTCCCGTACGGTTCACCGGCCCTCCCGCCCAAGGCCCATGCGTCGCTCCCGACACCGGATATCTCACCCGAGAGTGTTTTGAGCATCGATGAACGTATCGGGAGCCAGCTTCCTTATCCTGGCCACGCCCGTACCGTATCGCATGCACCCAGCGAGCGTGATCCCGAGTCCGCAACTTCGGAACACTCTCAAGCACCACTGGTTGGCCTGCCATCGTCTCCCAAGCCTGGTTCAAGGTTCCCATCTCTTCCTGCGTCACCCAAGCCTGGCCAGACATTCCACCGTGCCAACGCACCTTCAGCTGTGCGCACTGGCGGCTCCCTACCATTGCGTGCCTACGAGCCTGCCATGGTTTCACCAAATACCATTGCGCAGACTACCAAGCAGACTGTGTTTGAGAGGAAAGGGCCGCTATCACCAAGCGGAGCAATGACTCCGCACACAGCTGGTGCAGTGCCTTATTCGCCTTATCAGCCCTTCACGCCATGCATGCCTGTGACACCTTCGCTCGTAACCAGGGAGGATCGGAAGAGAATGAAACGCATGGTACCCAAGACACCGACGTTGGAGATGGTTCAGAGTTCGGATGACGTTTGGTAAACGAAATGATTGGAGTTTATAATTATTTAACGGGGTCTACATTGCATTATTTCCTTTGATGTCGTTGATATCAAGACATGGGGGTCTACTTTGGTTGGGGTTTACAGTATTTGGTTAGAGCTGGCCCACGGGCTTGCGGGGATTTAGTAACGGCCGCAAGGACCAGAACTTTACTATCTGCATAAAATATTCAACTGTATATCATTATTTCTGCTAAACCGATTTCGTTTACGAGTCCACGTTGTTTTCAAACATGTAACGTCACACAACAGACGCGGTGTTTACCATCTATCGTTACCCAGGCGCTAATATCGAGTATCGACTTTACGATCTCAAGATCTTGAATCGCCAATCGGAACAATTAGGAAGATGCATGTGACGATACTTAAAAAGCAACAAGCGTTAAAACTAGAGGGTGACGCAAGGTTGATCGTTTGATCATCGAGATGGATTGGGGATAGTTGAGAGGAGGATTCAATATTGGGATCACGATCATTTGGTGGCGGCGGGGACCATCTCGAGAAGCGAGGATAGTGGCACAAAAGCTGAAAGCTGAGTCCAAGACATGCAAGAATAGCCTGTGTTGTGTAACCCGAACAGATCTTCTGTTCAACGCGGATTGGCAGGGCGTCAATAGTTCGGTATTTGTATGTAGCTATCCGTCGCACAGTACCTGAGAGGGTTGCACCAGACGGGACATGGCAGATTCGAGGGATTGATATCCAGTTTTTTTTTTCGGATTCTTCACAACGAACTCGTCTTGGCGACCGTTATAAAGCTACCTATTTAATTGGATATGTGATACTCTTATGCTCCCGAGTAACCGTCGCCTGGGTCTGGCCTTTTGCCGGTTGGAATGTAATAATTGAGTTCCTGTGAACCACGGGACGCGAGACTGAGACTCGCGTGGCTAACCCGAGACAAATCGAGTAACACCACGGTTTATGTTTTGTCTTTCGAACAGTGTATCTTGGGGGGCCAGGGGGGAGAGTTTGACAACGGTGACTGAGATATCATCTATCACGACTCGTTTATGAGGGTATTTTCTGCTTCTTGGGCCGAGTTCTTCAACGCAATCGAACTCCCGGGCGCCCTCTAGGGTCCCCCCATTCCAATTTGATCAAACAGAGTTGGCTTGTGCTTGACGGGTTACTGGATTTGTGATTGCCTGCACAGTGCAGACAGCGCCTTGGACCCGAATGCGAGAGGGGTAAACCTCTAACTAAAGTGGACCGTATTCTCCAGATCGCCAATACTGTACGGTTCAAGCCGTAACGCCCCCTCGCTTGGAGACTCATCCCGTGCCAGTTGCTGGGCTTAGTGAGTACGCCACCAAAAGTCGTCGACGTTCTGCACTGTATTTAGAGTAAACACTCAAATACTACTAAGGTAGTGGATCCCCTGAACTCATCACTCCAGTCTTTTGTACAAAAGACGAGCTTGGCCTTGACTAGGCGTCACTGGGCTGATATCCGGGTTCCATCGTACGATTTTCTGCCCTCTTCCCAAACCGAATTCCTTGCATCCATCGCTCGCCTCCGAATCATCGCCCAAATCGCTTATTCTCCCATCACCAATTTTAACTGCTACTCGTTGCCAGTCGAACCATAATCGCGAGACTGCGCTGCTCTTCCCTTGTTGTAGAACCCCTGTACTGTCCTTTCTCACCCGTCAACCGTTCGGCAACACCCGTTCAATCATTCGATCCCAGAGTCATTGAGACAACCCATCGATTCATTCTGTGGTTGCAGCACGCCCTCACCACCGATTCTCTCTATCTTATCCACCGATTGATCGTCTTAGCAGAGGCTATAGGCCTGCCGACTATTGCAGGCTGACCCTCAGCACAGCCTTTAGCTGTAGCTGGAACCAGCCACAGCTGGAACCATAGCCAGTAGCTGAGGCTATCGCGGTCAAATTCCACTCTTCGGCCGAGAGACTCAATTGAACAGGCCACGCCGGGAATAGAGGCCAATTCAACCCAACTGGACCGACAACATCGACCCTTGCTCTTAGTATCGTCGGCCAAAGGCCCTCGTCTTCCCGAAAGGAAGGCCTCGCTCGACCACGGCGATTCCTTCGGGGTCACCCCAAGCACTGGGTCTCTCAATCAGGCCATCGCAACTGCATTGCATGGTGCTGGCCTGTCCCCATCATGCCCGGCTCCCGCTTCTCCGACATGGCCGACCATGATTCTGCCAACAGCCTCTATGGCCTTCAAGATCCGAATCTAGGTGGTTTCGTTGATGATGGCTCGGTCGTGAAATCTGACCCCTCCTCAGCCTCCCTGCCCAACGATTCCTCCCGTCCCCAGACCCAGCAACAATACTACGACGCTGCATGGCAGTTCACCGGCACGCCCCCTTACGACTCGTACGACCCCTCTAGCAGCACCGCACCTCCTACTCAAACTACCTATCAACCTTCTCCTTGGAATCTCGCTTTTGGTCAGGATCAGCAGAACCTTCAACAGCTTCCCATCTCTACCGGCATCGACGGCCTTCCGGTAACCGCTCTCAGCTCCGAATCAATCTACGCCGCTTCAAATCCTTCCCTGCGACAGCCTAGTCTCAACGACAACGCCGTTCTTCAACCAGCCCTTATCAGCCATCTGACTCCTGCTCTGCAGGAGAAGCTGCGCAACATCGCCATGCCACCACATCTTCAATACCACTCCCCCAAGAGCGCCTCTAGCCCGGACTCAGCAAATGGCGAACTCAGAAGGGGTATTTTTTCGTCACCGGATCCCGCCGATGGATCTTCGAAAGCATCGCGAAAGCGCAAGTCTTCCGCCGACCCTGAGGATGAGGAGGAGGAGGAGGAGGAAGAGGATGGCGATCAACCAGTGAAGAAGACCGCCCATAACATGATTGAGAAGCGATATCGAACCAATCTGAATGACAAGATCGCCGCTTTGAGAGATAGCGTTCCCAGTCTTCGCATCATGTCGAAGAGCGCGCGAGGTGAAGACACGACTGAAGATCGCGAAGAACTCCATGGTCTGACCCCAGCTCATAAGCTGAACAAGGCTACAGTACGCTGTGCTCTTTCTACCGGTATAACTCACGCTAATCACTGGACAGGTTTTGAGCAAGGCGACAGAATATATCCGACATCTTGAGAAGCGTAACAATCGGCTACTCGACGAAAATGGTGCTATGCAAGCCCGAATTGCCGCCTTCGAGAAGCTTTTCATGGCCGGGGCGATGAATGGCGCCATCAGCCCTCTTCAGCAACCACCTACGCCAATCCAATATGCGCAGGATGCACAGCAGTTTGTCGGGGGCCCGTCGCAGGACGGCAACGCACAGCCAGGAGGAATGATTCAAGTTCCCGATGATATGAAGAGAATCATTTCGCAACAAATGACTTCTGGTCAACCATATCCTGTACCCCAACAACAGTTTCGCGGTGGAAATCCCGCGCTCATTCGACAGCAGCAGCTTCAACAGCAACAGCAAATGCAGCAGGGTTGGTGGAATAATGCCGGGCCATACTTTGGTAAATTGATGGTTGGCTCACTTGCTGGTCTCATGATTCTGGAGGCGATGCATGAGGATGAAGTCAGCAATGAAAAGCCTGAAGGTCGTGGTTTGTTCGCCATGCCCATCCAGCTTCTGAAGAGTGCAGCGAGCGGCCTTGACTTGACCGTCGGAGGCTATCATCTACATACTTCACTCCGAATTATTCTCCTACTGGGAACATTCCTTTGGGTTTTTGTTCCTTCACTATTCACACGAGGTTCACAAAAGTCGAAGAAACAACAAGTCGGGGTTCTTCAGGCAGCGCCATCGCTCGCTTCACCAATTCATGTCCGCCGACAAGCTTGGCTTACCGCTATCCAGACCGTATGGGTTCCTCGTCACAATTTCTTCCTCGAGGCGGCAGCTCTCATCTTGAAGACTCTCAAGCTCAGCCTCCGAAATGCCATTGGAGTTCATGGTTATCAAGCAATCACTGGCTTGACTCAGGAGCAGGAAACCGCTCGTGTTCAGGCATGGAGCATTGCCCTTGACTCGCAGTTGGCTGGCGGCGACGTTGAGATCAATAAGAGCCGCCTTATTCTCACACTCCTTGCTTCCGGCACTCTCCCCGATACTCCTGCTAGGCTCATGCTCAAGGCCCTCCATATTCGCGTTCTTCTCTGGGACCTGAGCCAGAACCGATTCCAACTTGGGGCAATCAACCTCATCGCTGCCAAACTTGCTCGCAGCAAGTGGAATGAGGCCCGCCAGCTGAATCGTCTCCTTACCCAACTTCACCGCGAGTCCTCCGAGCAGCATGACGACGATTTGCCCGAACATCTCGCTCTTTTGGTTGAACAAGACTGCGATGAAGTGCTCAACGACGATGTTATTCAGCGAGCACACAACCTGGCTTTCAATACCGATACTGATTACAATGTCGTGACCCCTATGGATGGCATGGATTCTGTTGTTGACGATACCGCTATTGGATCTCCCCTTGACGCTGTTGCTGCCTGGTGGTCGACCCAATTCCTACACCGAATTTTGGTCGCCACATTGGAAAAGGACGAAGAAACGCTCAGCACTAAGGTAGAAGATATTGAACTCACCATCAAGACTGCACCCTTGGGGTCAACCGCGCAGGCTCGGGCAATCGTGGCACAAGCAGTTCTCGTTGATAAGGCACGCGGCGCTAACATCGCCTCTGCCTTGCAATCAATGGGCAACGAAAAGGTCGATGCTCTCCTGAGCTCTTCCATTTGTGTCGTTGACTCAAGCTTCCAGGCTTCTACCCCCGATCTCCGACTTGCCCTACGATGCGCCATGGCCATCGCTCACCTCCGACGCGTCGAATGCACTCCTGGAAGCACCCACCAAGGACTCCGTATGATTGAGTCAATCATGACCCGTGGCAACACCCCGCAGATGTCTCTTATTGGATGCACCGCAACCCTTGAGCTGATGGAGGAGCTCTACGAGCACAAAGCAGCAGCTGAGACATTCCAGGCCTCTCTTGAGCGACTATCTGGTGGTCTCCGTCTATGGATGGGTGGATCTCCCGGTGAGAAGTGTGGCGTTGCTTCTGATGTACGAGAGAAGGTCGTTAGCCGGTGTTTGGCCATCAACAAGACCATGGTGGGGATTGATTCGGATACCGGCTACGGAAGTCTTGATGAATGTGAAGACGACGGATGTTAGACGACCAGGAGCAATTTTCCCCTTTTATTTTTCATTTTTATCAGCGACATACACACCGATACACTTTTCCGCCACTCCACTTTGACCACCGCTTCACGATCTATTCTGCTTGTTGCCCTTCCGAGATGACTATCTGTACGAAAACGGTTATTAGATTGGTGGGAAATCCTGGCGCTTATTATTAACGGAGTTTTAACTTGGCGACGGGTAAAAGGACAATCAAACAGTACATGGCGAAGGACATATTATTATTTTTAACGGACTTTCTGATGGACTCAGCATATGCGGAAGTGTGTTGAAGTGTTTTGACAAACAAAGATATTTTCCCTTATTCTCATTCAAAGTACATTGTTATGACCTAATTCCCTGCTACCGTACGTGTTGATATTTGCTGCCGAGTGGCGAAGTGAGCGGAGGACTTTAAGGCGATCTTATGATTGGGTTACCACAGAAGATACAATCAATCGTATGAGTCTTGCCTTGAACAAAGCTGACGTAGGCTCATCATGCTTCTCCATAAGGAGGGGAGGAGACTTTGACTGAGATGGAACTTGCAAATTATAGGTACCAGAGTAACCATGACTCGGGTTAAGAGGTCCCCCAAACAATAGTTTGAAGACACGGAGGATCTCAAGCGACCTGAGGACACTGTGCTAAACCTCACATCCAACGATAAGTGCACGATATCAAATAATTTCGCTGAGAGTTGACTTAGTAGTTACAGCTTCACCAAGACTCGCATCGCTCTGCGTTTTAGAACCTCTTTTCGGACGGGCATCAGATGCAACAGGTAGGAGTATTACACTCATCAATGGTTTTTGACACTGCGTCTATATTGTTGACGAAACATACCAGAAATGTATCTGTATTATCACTGATCAAAAGTATCTAACCAAAAACATAACTTATGTAGCCAAACGCCATACTCTAGTACTTATACCACACTCTGATATACTCAACCTTCAACTCACTCATTCTTTTTATTACCTTAGCATATAGCTGATCTTGTGTAGCTGGGCTGCGCCTTACCGGAAAGATGTTCCTTCCTCCACTTAGACCACTCAGACCACTCAGACGTGTATCTAGCTCCTTCCTCAAGACAAAATAAAACATACGTCGCTTGAAGAGACAAGAAAACGAATACGGGAAGGAGCAATTGCACAAGTTGCTACCCCAATTGAAGTCATTATGTACCACCGTCACAATTAAAGATGCTTGATATAACGACCAGGTCACTGAGTTTCATTCAGCATATCTCGTTGTCACGATCCGCATCATCAAAATACAGTTTTAATGAGCCTGTGAATTAATAGCGTCCTGGCCTTCTAACTTACCTAAGGTAATTGGCAAATGTGTCTGAACTGTCCCTTCCCAAAAGGGTGTTCCTTCTCCTTAAGTTTTCATTTCAACATCTACCTGGCTCTTTCCTCAGGACAAAACAAAAATGTACGTCATTTTACAAGACCAAAAAATACAGGAATGGGAAGGAGCCAAGTTAAATGGAGGTACCTACATACCTAATTAAAGTTATGGTCAGTCATGAGCGTGGGAAATAGAGAAGATTTAACATGTAATTTGCCATACATTCGACATGTCATCATCCCATCAATTGACACTAATTTTACGTGGTGAATAATGGCAACTCTATATACGTGTTCTCTGAGAGGTTTGGTCTCTCATAAGTTCTGGGATGAGTCTGAAGAGACCGTCTGGCCCAGTGTGGCCTCAATTCCTGCCCCCTCGCCCCCCCAAGTCGTTGCTCCTATTAAGCAGGAGCCTTGTGCCAATCTTTCTTGTAAGTTCTTCCTGCTCAATTGATTATCTGCCCTCCTTATTATCGATAGGACAGATACCTAGGTAAGATAGGATTAGTAAGCTGACAGAATTATAGAGGAAGAATTAAGGGCCAAGACTGATGCGAGGGTCCTGAGGGTCGTAGAGGCTGCCAGAGAGCACCTCTTGGGACGCCTCTACGAACACCTCCCCCATTGCGAGCTGGACTGGTCGCTGGACGATGATAAGCCTCGTTGTCGTGTCGTGGGCATGGACTGTTATGGGATGTCCTTTACAAGGCCAGAAGGCCTCAAAAGACACCTTCTGCGTGTGCACACTGTAAGTTACTGATGCTCTTGGAGGGATTTTGATGAAATTGCGCCAATGGGAAACTCTTTGATTCTGACTGTGACTACCTGTAGGAGCACAACGCCCGACTTTCCAGGGAGTGGGTTGAGCCTCCCTCCTCCTCCCCTCAGCCAAGCCCTCCTCTCCATCAGCCACCAACCCCAACCCCAACTGCTCCTGCCCCTGAGATGGAGTTTATGGAAGTTGATGGAGAGTTGGAAGCAGAAAGAGCCGTGAACGCCTCGCAATCTGCTGTTGCTGCTGAGTCTGGGATTCCCGTCCTGAATGCGTCTAGCAAAAGGAGCCCTGCCCCTGATGCTGAGACACCAGACATGGGAGAGGAGAGGGAAAGCGCTCCCCGACCACCACCACACCTACGTCGCTCACTAAGGTTAAATCGCCGAAGTTGATGCCGAGAAGGCTGCCACTGCGCCTGGTTGGATGATCATGTTCAAGGTGCCTCAGTGGAGGAAGCGTCTTATGCTTGGAACTCTTGTTCAAGTCTTTACTCAATTCACTGGTATGATTACCCTATGTTGAGAACCCCCTATGTCAAGAGCACGAGCTGACATTAATCCTAGGAATCAATGTCATCGGGTAAGCTTTTAAACCTATTCCTCGAAACTCAGATCACTTAATGACCATCTTGTATGTGCCCACTAACAGATGTACGCAGTTACTACCAGACAATCATGTACGAGAAGCTTGGAATCACTGGAAAAACAAATCTTCTGGTCGCAGGCATTTACAACTGTACCGGCCCTCTTGCGAGTAAGTTCGACATCCTATTTCCTTCAATAAGTTCTCTGTTTAAAGACTAACAATTTCGAGATTTGTTTTTCATCACCTTTATCTCTGATAGGATCGGCCGAAAGAGGCCCCTGATCTATGGCATTATTGCTATCACTATTGCTCTGATCCTAGAGAGTGTGGTCAACTCTCAGAACGTCGATGGTTCACACCGTGGCCTAAGTATTGCCGGAGTCGCATTCTTATTCTGCGTCACAATCATCTTCTCGCTATCGTTTGGCCCTGTATCATGGACGTACATGTCTGAGGTTATGCCATATCAGATCCGAGGAAAGGGTTGCGCATTCGCCACAGGTATCGGCAACTGGCTCGTGAGTACTTTTTGGAACCAAGTCAGTCCATTTGCCCTTGAGGAGCTTGGTTGGAAGTTCTATTTCCTATTCGTTGGTAAGTAAACTCCCATGTGGCTTTTGTTTGGTCAATACTTACACCAACAGCTTTCAATCTTGTCATCACACTGCCCACCCTTATCTTTGCTTTCCGAGAAACGAAGGGGCTATCTCTTGAGGAGATTGATCTTATGTTTGGTGATCGGGCCCTCGGAAACCTCCCTGCGGATATTGAGAAGGACCGCGGTGTTATTGCTGTGACAAACACCCATGATGAGAGACCTCACCAGGAACTTTGAGGAGCCAGCCATATCCGCTACCGACTATTAAGTGGAAAACATCACAGATGAATTAGGGGATAGTGTTTCGAGACGAAACTAAAATGTTTGAGAAGGATAGTAGACATATGCCACTATATATAACACTCACATTACCTTCATTACCCATATCCGCCGATCCTCTTCAGACGACCCTCTTCAACACAATATTAGGGCCAAGGGTGCGGAGGTAAGAGAACAAGCGTCCGTCATAAACTATGAAAAGACTGAAATAAATGTTGGACAAGTTTGCCTAATTTTAGGAGGCTCTTTAATGAGTTTATCATCCGATTCTTCCGCCATCATATCCATCAAACTGATGGGCTAATAAGGGACCATGCGCTTAATGTTAAACTTGATGTGACATAAAAAGAGGCTTATATATGCTCTAAGTTACATAACATAACTCATAATGACCCAAACCAAAGCATTCCGGTATACCCCCAACGCCGAACCATGATATCTTAAGCTTGTCTATCCTCTATGTTACTTTTCTTCACCATTCCGGCGCACCGCCGCCACAACCATTCGCTGCCATCATAAGGTCAAGTGGCTTAGTGGTCATCTTGGCACCACCAGTCGGCTTGACATATGGCTTCTTTCCTCTCAATCCAACAAACTTGATCTTGCTGTCAAGCTTAGCAAGAGGCGCCTCACCAGCCTCACCCTTCTTGACCATCCACTTCTTTGTGCCCAAGGCAGCATCTAGCTCCTCCACAGGAGGAAGCTTGAGGTACAACATACCGTCGGCTCGAGCCTCGGTAGGGAATGTGGCAATGGAGAGAGACTCGTCTGTCTTGCAGGCACCGTTGCCGAGGTCAAAGTTGCGCTTGTGGTGAGGACATGAGACCCAAGGTGAAGCACCATCCTTATCACCGTTTGTCACAGCCTTGTTGGGCTCTTGGCCGATGAGACCGTCGGAGAGGATGAATGCACGTTTGTGAGGACACATCTGTTGTGTGGCGTAGTAGACGCCCTTGATGCGCCAGATGGCGAGCTGCGTGTCACCGCGCTTGATAGTAGCGGAGATACCGTTTGGCAACTCGTCAGCACCGTCAAAGTATGAAGATTCGATGATGGGCTCCCAAGAAGTCATGGACCACTTGTCCTTGAGACCTGAGAAGTTGTCTGTAGCTGCAGCGTCCGCGGGCCAGAAAGCTGGTCGCTTCTGACCACGGTCATCTTCAAGCTCCATGTTTCGTGTTGTGTCGTTTGTGTTGGCGAACTGCTTGAACTTGGCAGCGATGGCAGGGCTCTTGATAGCTTCGGCCCACTCATCGAAGAAGCTGTCAACAAGTTCTTCCATCTGCGCCTCGAGTGAGGCGTTGATGCCGAGCTTGTCCTCGAGGATGACCTCTTGGAGGTACTTGATACCACCAGGGAGGTTCTCGATCCAGCGGGCTGTTCGCTGAAGCTTGTCGGCTGTGCGCATGTAGAACATGAGATATCGGTCGAGGATTGTCACGACATCAGCTGGCGGCACATCTTTGGCTAGAAGCTCGGCATGGCGAGGGTTTGCACCACCGTTACCGCCAACAAAGATGTTCCAGCCCTTCTCAGTGGCAATCAAACCGAAACTGAATCCATGTTAGCAGACTGAAGAATTGAAAGATGGGGGTAAAACATACTCTTTGCCTTGAGCTTCAGCACACTCTCGCACACAACCACTCACACCACCCTTGATCTTATGAGGAGCTCGAATACTCTTGTATCGCTCCTCCAGACGAACAGCCATACCAACACTATCACTCAGACCATACCGACACCATGTAGAACCAACGCAACTCTTGACGGTTCGCAGAGACTTTGCATAAGCATGACCAGACTCCATACCACCAGCAACAAGCTGGCCCCAGATGTCGAGAAGGTCCTGCTTCTGGGCACCAAACAAATCGATACGCTGACCACCTGTGATCTTGGTGTAGAGGTTGTACTTCTGGGCAACTTCGCCAATGACCACAAGCTTGTCAGGAGTAATCTCGCCACCGGATACACGGGGGACAACAGAGTAGGTACCGTCTCGCTGGATGTTACCCAAGAAGCGATCGTTGGTCTCCTGGAGACCGTGAGTGGTCTTGTCCATAACGTGCCTGTTCCATAGCGAAGCCATGATGCTCGCTACCACAGGCTTGCACAGCTCACAGCCAAGAGCCTCCTTGTCGTTTCCAGCCTCGCGCATCACTTCACCCATGTTCTTGAGGCGCTTGACCATGATGATGTTGAACAGGTCAGCGCGAGAATGGTTGAAATGTGAGCAGACATAGTTGGTGACCTCCTGGCCCATAGATGCCATTGTCTTGTTGAAGATGGTGGTGATGAGAGGAACACAACCTCCGCAGCCGGTGCCGGCCTTTGTGCACTTCTTGATACTGGCAATGTCCTTGCAAGTGCCATCCTTGACAACCTTGACAATGTCGCCCTTTGTGACGTTGTGACACGAGCACACCTGAGCGTCATCGTCAAGATCATCAGTATCTTCGCCACCATCCTTCTTGACACCGAGAATAAGTTCACTGGGAGAAATCTCAAGCTCCTTCTGTGCCTTGACCATCGGTAGAAGCTTGACATAGTCGCAGACGTCGCCAATCATCATACCACCGAGAAGATACTTTCCATCCTTAGTAAAGATGTACTTTTTGTACACATTAGAGAAAGGGTCTTTGTATGTGAGAGCTTGTACAGATTTGGGCTCTTTAGCGTCGCCATTGACGAGTGTCCTGGCGTACTTGGGAGGAAGTGTTACGGGACCATCGCGATCAGCGAAGCAGTCACCGAAACTAGCGACGTTGACTCCGAGGAGCTTGAGTTTTGTGCTCATGTCGGGAGTCTTGAAGGTCTGGGGGCTGTGAAGCTTGGCTTGTGTGAGGTTGAAAGCGACGACTTCGGCCATGGCTACACCGGGAGCGATGAGTCCATAAGCCATACCGCGCCAGCTGGCGCACTCTCCAATAGCGTAGATATCGGGCATGCTCGTTCTCAAGTCATCGTTGACAACGATACCACCGCGCTGTCCAACTTCGAGGTTGGCGCTTCTGGCGAGGTCATCCCTTGGCTTGACACCAACAGCGAAGCACAGTGTTGAGCAGCTGATCTCTGAGCCATCGTCAAAGATAACTCCAGTGAGGTTGTTGTTCTCGTCAGTCTTCATGCTTGACACGCCCTTGCCAAGATTGAGATTCACACCAAGCTGCGAGACCTGATCCGCTACCATCTTGCCACCAGTCTCGTCGACCTGTCTTGTAAGAACCCATTGTGCCTTCTCAATAACATCGACTCTGTTGAATGTCTCAAGATCAAGCATAGCCTTTGCGGCCTCGAGACCGAGAAGACCGCCACCAACGACAGCTCCATTGGTGCCCTTCTTGTCGTGGGAGAACTTGATAAGCTTGTTCAAGTCTTCTATTGTGCGGTAGACGAAAACACCATTCGCGTCCCAGCCCTTGAGCATACGGGGAAGAATAGCGTCTGAACCGGTGGCGAGGACGAGGATATCGTAGGGGTAACTCTCGCCGTTTGCGCATTCGATGAATTTATCCTCGGTGTTGATGTGTGTGGCTTTTGTGTTGATGTGACAGTTTAGTGAGCTTCCAGCTTCTGTGTACTGTAGGACGTTAGTGCTTGGAATGCAGTTTTGGTTCAGATTCAACATACCCATTCTGCTGGGTTCATGTATAGTTCTTCGACCTTTCGGTGCTCGAAGAATGTTGTGAGTCCTACTCGGTTGTAGGCGAGATATGGTTCTTCTCCAACCACTGTGACTGCGTATTCTTTTGATTTGGCGTCATATTTGAGCAGTTTTTCTCTGTATTATTGTCAGATCACGGTAGGCAAGTAGTTAAATAGTGTGTAAATTGACTTACATGAAAGCAATGCCCACCATGCCCAGGCCAACGACCACCACACGTTTTTGTGCTGTTGCAGCCATTTTGATAAATCAATATTAAAACAAGTATACTTGGGAGAGAAGCCCAAAAGACAGAAGGGGATATCATGGCCTCTCATGGTTATAAGTGATTCTCAGAGCCTGTTACAAAAAGAGGGTCTTCTGTACCTCAAGACCACAAACTATGGATCCCCTCTGATGTTTCTCCCATCTCCCTATCTAGAACGTACATCTCCGGGATGGTCCAGCTCGTGCTAAGCATTTCCGCCGTTGGTCCATAGAACGTGAGCGCATTTGCAGCTCTCGGCAGGGCTGATCTCTGATAAGGAGACTGCGCGCCGTGGCTGAGGGACCAATCAGGGACTGCGCCCGCACGGTAGAGGCGTTTTGGCCTCCGCGGAGAAGTAATATTCTCACCAAGGGCTCGTACGTCGGAACACACCACGACAGAGCATGATATGAGGTCTCGAGGTGATTCTCATATTAAATCGCATCCGGTTTCTGGCGAAATGTTATGCTCCAACTCATAGTTTCACCGTACGGTACGCTACGGTCAAGTCTTTTGTGGGTTGTTGACTGATCTGAGTCTCGGTGAAGGATGAAGCCATCTCGAATATCGCCTAATTCAGTGTAGAATTGTCACTGCTCTTTCTTGGCCTTATCTTGAGAAGACATCTTCAGGTCCTGAATAGGGAATGGTATTGTTCTAGAGTTGCTCAATCAGAACCCTCACTCAAGGCCGGATAATAGATTGCCTCGAGCTATTTGTGTGTGTTGTATCGATCGGGAATATTAACTACCTTAACTAGTTCCCATATTCCCTGTATCAACCTTTCTCCTCGGAGTGAGCCTCCTTATCAATGTCGGCATAGATAAGCCTCAATATCAACCTCTTCTGCTTTGCAACACGGCGACTCTAACTGGGCCATACCTACAATTCCCCCACAAAGATAACACCACGGCTCAATGTCGCGGAGATTCAATTGTCAAGCATTCTCCACGGAATAGTCGACATGAATATGCAGTGACTATGGGGGACAAGTCCATTCTGTGGAGTCTCGGAGAGGAATCCCTGAGGCGCAGAGAGGCGAAGTTTGGTGTCGTGTCGTGTCGTGTCGTACGAATGGAGATGATATGATTTCAAACACGAATTCAACCTTTTTTCTGGTACAGACTAAAAAACCTTTATTTACACCATAGATCTTCATCCCATGGTTCGATAAGGTAGCAAGGGTAACAAGAATGGGATAATAAAGTCTCAAGGCCTAGAATTGCATTGCATTGCATTGCCGTAAACGGCTTTGGCCGATCAACCTATCACACGTGTTTTAGCCTGACGGGTACCTTAGCTGTAGAGCCCCTCCCACGTCATCGTCTCTGCCCCTCCAATCTTCAACACCACACAAACATCACCAACCTAGCTAGACAATGGCGACTACCACCGAATCCTCCTTTACATTCCCCCGAGAATATCATTTCCCCGCCTTCTTCACTCGCCAAACTAATCTCACTACACTCCATGCTCAGCGTAACAAATGGTCCGATCTCATCCTCGCCTACGCGCGACATAACCGTATCTTCCGTCTATCACTGTCCGAAGCAGCAGACTCAGATCTCTTTGTAAACCGAAAACTCGATCGAAGGCTACAATTCGATGACATCCGTGATGTAATTTCTTTTATGCACACAGATGGGCGTGTAGAATATGTCGGAGGCAAAACAACAGGGGATGTTGTGTTTCTATATTGGCGAAAGCCCGAAGAGTGGGCGGAGCTTGTAGAGAACTACGTCGAAGAGACGGGACAGAAGGGCAGTGTTCTTACAGTCTATGAGCTTGCCGAGGGAGATGGTACAAAAGGAAATGGTAATTTCAGTCAGGCAAGCCAATATACTAAAGACCCTATAGCTGATCCTCACAGATATTCACGGCATGGACACTGATGTCCTTCTCAAAGCTCTAAACATCCTTGTCAAACGAAACAAAGCCCAAATATTCGGCCAGGACGACTCATTAGGCGTCAAATTCTTCTAAGTACTGAACCATACATACTCATCTCTACATAATGCACATGCGACTTTTCCATCACAACACGCACACCAATATAAACCGACTACGGACTCCAACATCGCTGCCGATGTTAAACCATCCTGAACGCCATCAAGCAACAGCCAGACAAATGACTACTGCGAATTTCCGTAAAAGTTCTCCGCCAAAAACTTGTCATCAAACCGCACCTGTTGGGCCATTGCGACATCGAGCAACCAGTCAGGTGCAACAATGCGAGGCTCCATGTTGCCGTTGTACGCCATATCACGGAATTTCTCCCAAAGTGGCTTCTCGTCGGAACGTCCGCTACTTAATAGGTAGACCGGCTCGGGTGGCGCGTTACCCTCCTCCTCTGCCTTTGTTGGTCGGATTGTCGTCCCGCTCCGAGCCCGGTAGATCTTGAAGATCGCCCCATTGGCCTCGGCGATCGCTTTGTAGCTATCCGCACCATTGCGGATCTTTTCCGTGCAATAGATGGGAACACCAACAAGAAGTTTGCCTCTATTGGCCTTGGCACGAGCGACTGATGTCTCAAGGACAATGTTGTGCCTTTTCTCAGCTGCATTGTCTTTGAGGATGAAATCCTCAACATCGAGAAGGGTGCCCTTATCTAAAGACTGGTCAATGAAAGTCGACGAGATCACTGTTGGGCCGCGTGCAAGCGCGCATAGGAATTTGACAGTGCGGACAACACTAGGGGCTGCCAAGTAGTCGCACGGCTGGCCCTCTTGCACAATCTGTATGCCCATGTCCCGAAGTTTTCTCTGTCATCTGGTTAGAATATATTCAAATAAATGGCTCGCGCTTACGTACTCGATCCTGATCTTCCTTGTTCTTGTCTCCAACCCAGCGAGTGAATCCAGTCAAGACAACACGCATCTGAATGTCTGGAAGTGACGGCTTGGTCTTTTTGGTTGGCCGCTTCGCTAACGCGTCGGCATCTTCATCTTCAGGCTTCTCCTCTTGTTTGGTTTTGGTGTTAGTCTTTTCGGCCTGGTCGGCAGCTCGCTTTCCACCCCAGATTGTATTGCCTCCCTTGGCATGTCTCTTCTTCTCCTTTTCGTAAAGCGCGATATCGTCGCTCAAGCCATGCAGACGTTCTTGGGCTTTCGCTTTGGCGCTACGACTTCCTGTGGAAGCCACCGACGGCGTCTCGTTCTCCTTTCCAGTACGGCGAGGACGAATTGGAGTTGCATCTCCGATAATTCTGGTCTTCTTTACGGACTTCTCGCTTGTTCCTCCGTTAGAGTCTTCCATCTCGACGTCCTCGTTACCAGCCTGGCCAATAACAACACCCTCTGCTGGCCCTCGTGCATATGCATTCTCCTCTGCAGCCTCCAAGATTGCTCGCTTCCTTTTGGCTCGTGGTGAGAGCTTGGCCGGCCCCCCGGGGTAGTACTTTTCGCGCAACCTTGGTTCATCAAAGAACGTTTGTCCGATTATCTCGCCCAGGTTAGTACGCGGAGGGAAATGATTATACTTCTTGATGTTGATGGGCGTAATTTCGCACTTGGCATAGCTCTCCTCGATCCAGAGATGGTTGACGACGGCAATCCCCCATTCAGGAGCAGCCTTGCATTTCTCGCTAGAGTCTCTAGCAGTGATTAAATGCGTGTTCTCGGCTCTCATCGTTCTGGTGAACTCGGCTCCAGAAGCTTTGATCAGATTCTCCAGGTAAATTCGTGCTTCACCGCCGTAATTTGATACTGTAATACGTAGACCCTTGAATCCTTCTATACCATCCTTAGGGATCGGATAGTGTAGCAGTCGACGAAGCGGCGATGTCCACTCATTGTGGACGATAAGCCAGTAAAGCCAGGCCAGATTTCCGACCTCTTTGTACGCTTGCGACGCTTGAACATATTCAGGACCGTCGCGGTACTGGCAGATGAGCATGTCGCAATTCTCGACCTTATCCACGAGCTTTCCGCCCCCTCTGACGATAATTTCCTTGACCACCTTTGACAGTCGTTCGGTTATAGTCAGATCCCCAGACAGCAATACATTACGGTCCTGGAAGATGGTGACTGGTGGGCGAACAACCTCTCCATCAGAAGGCAATGGTAAAGGGAGGTAATTCGGCGTCGGTGATGTCGCACCAGCGAGGTTTTCGTTGGAGGGTATTTTGAGATCGTCCGCGGAAGTCTTCTTAAGAATTTCGGGATCGGGGAGTAGATATGGACCTTCGTCGATACGTTTCCCAAGTTTGAAACAATCATCGAACCTGGAGATTGTCAACGACCAACCTTATAAGCCCTCTGTGCTAGACATACCAGTGTGGCAACACAACTTTGCCTTTCCATCCCTTTTGTAGAGCAACCTGGACCTTGGGATGATCCATCGATAGGGCGCAAATATGTGTAGTTAACTTAGATGCATCTTTTGTTTCTTGTCCACCCAAAGCCATTGTAGCACCGGCAATACTCTCCTTGTCGGTCTCTGGCAGATCCGCACAAGTCACCACCACCTCGGAAAAGATCATTCTCGGATCAGGCGAAAAAGGCCTAATTTGAGCCTGTTTCCTGCGAGCTATTGAGAAGGTGATCCATTGAGTCGTCACTACAGGTATCATATGAGCCTGTGCCTCAGTGAATTGGGGGAAATCGATCGTGTTGGAGATGATGTGGGTGACTTTCTCGATCGGTAATGAGCCGTCGCGTCGAGGTTCACAGATTTCTGCACCATTTTCTTCTAGGATGGTTGATAGCTAGGAGTTGTCAGTATTAATAATTGAGTTTGGCAGCTTTAGATTACCTCTCCGATCAGTTTGGGAGTCAGTAAATTGCTGGCGACGAACGCGATGGCGCATTCAGCAAATGTGTCGGAGGTGGCCATGTCGCGTGTTGAGGGCAAAAAGATAGGATGAAAGAGAACCAAACAAGCGAGCAACACCGTGGTTATGACATCAAGCAAAAAACTAATCTAAGCTCAAGAGATCAACAACAGCGGGAAGATATTAGGTAGGTGTAGAAGATACCGTGGGGTGCCTAGAAGCTACCTATTGTGAAGCTGTAGACGCGCCAACCACTCAACGCGAGAGTTTGACGCGTGCACGTGACCATAATACCCACACAAATGGCGTTACTCCCGTCGGGGAAGGTGGGCCAGTGATGAAGGTTGTACGGTACACAAGGGTACCAAACACCAGGCATAAGAAAATCCGGAGCCGATCATTTGAAATGACTATTGTTCAAGACTGGAGAATCACATTTTGGTACCGGAGGCTATCATGATCAGTTCCAAGTGACACGTGTGTCTAAGGGCTGCATTAATATAGGTAGTATCGACATCTCATTCCCAAGTTCATTATCCGAATATATTCTCCATAAGAATTCATCCAAACGTATTTTCATCTCAAAAGCCAAAACGCCCAACACCGATGCAATGCTATAACATATCGTTAAGATGGCGCATACCTGTTCCTTTTTTTTTTTAGCCAACCACACCCAATGGCCCCTCTACGACCTCCTCCAAGGAGGCCAAAGCCACTGCTGCTCCCATCAGGGAGCTCTCCTTTGCTGACACAAGCTTGATGGTCCTGTTTCCAGACTTTTCCATCTTGTCGGCCGCTACCAAGTCATTCAAATATGACTGACAACTTTCAAGATAGCCAGGGTAGCTCTCAATAACGCCGCCGTTGTAAGCTACTGTCGTCTCGGCCAGGTCACGGTCTGCTTCCGCGCTGTCTCGCTCAGATGATTCGGGTGATAGTGTGGATACGAACTTGTTCTGGCTGTCGATGCGCAAGTTCCAGAAAGCATGTACGCCAGCAGCAACAAGCGCACTTGAGCGCCTGGAGATCAAACCAGCTAGCTGCTTGAGGAATGATAGATCAGCAGCTGTGGGGGTTTGGCTCGATGGGTGGCGAGAGGAAAATTGCTTGCGCGCCTCTTCGGCATCAGAGCTCGTATCCCTATGATCGTTAGCATGTTGAAGTTGGATAATCTTGGGTCTGAAACGCACCTCTCAATGATAGAAAGTGTCTCGGTTGAGAACGAGTAAGGTTTCTCCAGGGACACAGGAACAACACCCCCAAAAACACCAGTTGACTCAATCGCCTCAACAAGTGCCAATCTACAAATCTCGCCCAGATACATGCCGCTGACCATGTGCTCTAGAGGCTGAAACTCAGGTCGGGAGTGATTTGCCAATAATTGCCGATCCCACCTTGTCAAGGGCAAGATATCACGTCCCATCATGCTGATCTCGCTGTTGATGATGACATGTGTCGCTTTCTCGAACCATTGGGGAGGACGCTCGCCAAATTTGACACGTCCGATGGCGGACACAGGAAGATAGGCAGCAAGGTTGACGCCAGTACCAAGGATGAGACCGAATCTTGTTGTGGGGTGGTTATACGACTCCGATAGTAAGCATGCACTGGAGTCGTTGACAATAGCTCGAAGTTCTACGTTGAGACCGCGGTTCAAGCAGGCTGTTCGCACGATCTCTCCAAGGTCTTGACCTAACAACCCGTTGCACGCAGCGAAGCCCTTGCCCATCCCTTGCAACTTGCCACCTGCTAGTGATGTTTGTCTAAAGAATATTAGCTCTGGACCAAAGGGTGTGTAGAATAAGCATACTCAATGGGAAAACTCCATGCCATCGACATAGGCAAAGGTCCATCAGATCTATCTTGCTGCTCTAGTTCTGCTGATAGAGTCTCTAGTATTCTCTCGGCCATCCAATCAAAGAATGACCTGCCTTCTAGGGCTTTGATCTCAGGTGTGATGTGGAAGTTCCTCATGCTCACGATCCTGCTCTCCTCTCCGATATTGGACACGCGACCACACAGTTCCACCAATGCTACTCTGAGGGTCGAACCACCAACATCCAATGCCACAAAGCGGCCAACCTCTGTACCCCTTGGTAGCTGATGACTGTATGACGGTAGCATACACTCCATATCAGTTTCTAGTCGCTCTAGCAGTTGTTTTCGTAGGTTGTTGGATAGTTCTTGCAGGCCATCTTGACTGACAGGGTCGAGGAAAAGGGCCTCTGCCTCTTTGAGAAAGTCTTGGGCAGATTTGCGTGGCGTATTGGCGACTCGCGTCTTTGTGTTTGTCTCAAGTCCCAGAGAGCTGCCCCAGTAAGCCAAGAGTGACTGAACTAGTGATTTACCCCGAAGGAGGCTCTTGATGATGGCAGCCAAGAGTGTCTTTTGAAAAGATGCTGACATGATGGTAGGTAACGAGTGATTATGGAAAATAGAAACGAAAGGGGAAAGGAAAGAAGGTTTGAGTCATGGACACGACAGAATGTAAATAGTCCAAGAGAATGCGAAAAGAAGAGGTTGAAGCAACCGCCTTCGAAGGAATAGATGGGATGGGGTGAGGGTGAGAATCTTACGCCCCGATGGATGGACCAACTACTACTACTACTACTAGCAGGTGGAGAGTGTCTGATGGACAGGCACAAGTTCCTGGATAGGTAGCTCAGGCGAGGGAAGATCTGAAGGAAACAACACGAAGACGGAGATGGAGATGGAGATGGGCCACCTCTGATGGGACATGCCAGGAGTGGACGGGGTCAAAGCATAGAAGGGACGGATAGAGCGGAGCAGACGACAACAGAAGAAGCAGAAAAAAGAGTCGACGTTGCAAGGGGAAGAAGTCGGTCTGATCGAATTAAGTTTCAGTGCAGTGCAGTTCAGTTCACGCTGTGTCATGGAAGTAGAGGGAGAGCAAGAGTGCAGGTGAAGCTTCGCAAGTGGTAATTGGTAGTAGTAATGTATCATATCGCCTCCAATTCGTCCATGAGATCAAAACCAACGTCGCACAGCGAAAGCGCCCGCTCACGCACCCGCTCTCTCACAGCACAGGCGACACGCGACAACCGCCACAGCGATGCGATGCGAGCCAGCAAATTAGTGAGCAGAAGCGCCTGTAACTGTAATTGTCATTGTAGGTGGCCTTTGACCTCTGTGTGGCCTTTGGAGTTTGTTGGGTCAGACGGGGTCGAGGATCGTAGCCAGATGGGGGGGGGAGTTACGGTTAGTTAGTTGTAACGTAACGTTGCGTGTGAGTGTGAGTGCCCCGTGAGAAAGTGGATGGTATTTCATTAGGTGGTGAGTGACATGGGCCCGTCACGTTTTAATTGTTAGTGTGCACCGCTACTATTGGAGGCTGAGAGGCCGCTCAACAATCTCCATAAATTCAGAGGGTTCATCAACTTCATCTGATTTTACATGTTACTTCAAACTTGTTCTTGTTACACAGACATCGCCAAGGAACGTAATTTGAAACAATCTGCCCTTCTTCGGCGCGTCTACCTCTATTCTGGACCCCTGCATCGAAGTGACCTTGCCACGAGCATGAACAAGAAGAACAGTGTCCTGGATCCAATCCTGTCATCAACTAGTGCGCTTACACGGCATTAATTCTTGATCATCCTGAGGGATGTGACCTCGGTTCAGGTTCATTACTGAGGCGGGGACTTCACGAGCAACAAAGTTCCAGAAGTAAGGTATTCAATACGAACAAAAGAACTCTATCATGCTTCTACCTCCCGCAAAGAGAAATCGGGATCCCGAGACCTATGTACCATGGATCTGATAACATCCCTCCAACGCTACCTTACATCGGAGCTAATGCCGGCTACTGTATATCACTGACTATATCCGTCTTTGCCCCGTAGAAACAAGCAAGCTTGGCCTTGGCCAATGGAAGCAGAAAGCAACCTTGACAACACTAGGTACCTATCATGAGCAAGCAATACAGTGCGGCTTCTCAAACAGTGTCAAACTTTCATAGTAAACGTTTCATTCCTCCACCGCGAATCACTGCACTTATCGTGACTTGCTATCCAACCTTACATTGCCCACTGACCGAAGTCGCTCTCCCACGCCCCATCATGAATGGTAGTTGGAAAGCGGAAAGGAAAGTGGCGTCCTACCTATCTAACGTGGTGGCTTCCATCATGATGCAACGGGTCCCCATGGATGGCAAGTGACTCCCTCTTGGTAGTGACTTGTGCGCCTTTGATAAGTTCTCCTCAAAAGCAACTGACTCCTCGAAAGTGTAATCATATTTCTTAAAACCCCAACATACTCAAGAAATCCTACTAAAAATCCATTATTTGATAACCTCATTTCAAAAACCAGCACTTATAACATCTCCCACTACCAATAACACAATCGCATCATGCGGCTCATCATCCGTGACGACGAGACTGAGGCATGCAAGTATGTCGCCAACTACGTCGTGGAGCGCATCAATGCTTTCCAACCCACGCCCGAGCATCCCTTCATCCTCGGCCTCCCTACAGGTTCTAGCCCTATCGGAGTGTATGATATGCTAGTACGCAAGTATAAGGCTGGCGAAGTATGTTGCATCACCTCATCCTAGAGCAGCATCTAACCATAGCAGGTCTCGTTCGAGAATGTAGTCACCTTCAACATGGACGAGTACGTCGGTCTTCCTCGAGACGACCCAAACTCCTACCACTCCTTCATGTGGAAACACTTCTTCTCTCATGTCAACATTCATCCTTCTAACGTCCACATACTCGATGGCAACGCTGCTAGCCCGGAAGCCGAATGTGATGCATACGAGGAAGCTATCAAGGCAGCTGGTGGCATTGATCTCTTCTTGGCTGGTATTGGTGAAGACGGGCACATCGCTTTCAACGAACCCGGATCTAGCCTTGCCAGTCGTACCCGAGTCAAGACATTAGCCTACGACACCATTCTTTCCAACTCGCGCTTCTTTGGCAACGATGTAAGCCGGGTGCCAAGAATGGCCTTGACTGTGGGCGTTCAAACTGTCCTTGAAGCAAGAGAGGTTGTTGTCATCATCCTTGGAGCCCGCAAGGCGCTTGCATTGCAAAAATGCGTCGAACAAGGCGTCAACCACATGTGGTCGCTGTCATGCCTTCAGCTCCACCCTCATCCCATGATTGTCGTCGACGAGGACGCCACATTGGAACTTCAGGTAAAGACAGTCAAGGTAAGCAGCCCTTACTCCCGTAGTGAGCCTCCACTAACATAGACTACAGTACTTCAAGAGCATCGAGAAAGTTGCTCGCGAGCAGGGATTCGAGCAGATTCTTCCCTCCAAAGTACGAACTGGCAATGTTGCTATCCCTGAAACCAAGATTCAGAGAGCTCAGAGTCCTGCGATTATCGCCCCGGAGCCGATTGCTTCACACCTCTTGCGAGCGACACCTGCGGGAGACTACTCTATGAGAACCCCTTCACCCGATTTGTTCCCCGACCGAATGGCGTCGCGTATTCCGGAACCGAGCCTGAACCGCAGACTTACGCCCAACCTCGAAGTTCAGACTGACGTCCCAAAGACCAAAGTTGAGATGATCGATAGCGCCGTCGCCATGTCTCCAGACGCTCCTGTCGCGAACTTGCTCCAGCCGATGACCGCAAACATTAAGACAATGCGATCACCGTCGCCAGACCTAGTTCCCGACAGTATGGCCTCGCGCATTCCTGAGCCAGATCTAAGCCGCAGATTGACACCCAACCCCGAACTTCAGAAGGAAATGAACACCGTCGGGGCACACTAAACACGTTAGGTGGATATTTTGGGATAGGAAGAGTAGAAAAGAAATGGAGACCAGGAAGGTCTTGTTCAGTCGCTACAGGGTTGGTTTAGGAACAAAATTATCAGACTGTATCAGTATGACTACAACCATAGCATCTTTAGCCCCGTATTCGATCAAGGCGTTTAAGTCAGGTTAGAGATAGAACACAAATACCACCAGTGGCTTTTAGATAGGTTGTGTGTTGGAGTTTATGGGTGTTACGTGTGTCGTCTTTTGGCGTGGAGGTGTTTGGTGGGGAAAGGGTCATTTCTTGAAAATCGATTGTCATCTAGGACGACTAGGAGATACACAGGTATCGAAGACAATCTATTGCCTCCTGTAACTTGAGATTTCATTATGTGTATAGATTCACTGTCGAGCAACATGAGCATGATTCAACAACATATGCTGTGTTTTGTAATACGTCCTTTGCAATGACCAATTGTCGCATTAAAATTCTCGGGTATCGATGCAAACCATCTCATGCCCTCAATGATGAGTTAACCGTCCACCTAATGTGTATATACTTGCTCACAATGTGCTATAATCCCAAACAGACTCCTCCTTTCCAGAATGCCCGTACAAAAGCTTAGATATATAATATACAGGAAATCGGCTTTTCCAACAATTCGTAACTCATCAGTCTCGACCACCTGTCGTTTTAGTCAGAGGCAAAGTACCGCTTGGCCTTGCTCTTGAGCTGCTGTGCTTTCATCTCGGGTGGCATGATAGTGTGATGGACCACGTGAGGCCGATAAACAGCATCGACAGGCGGCATCCTGGTGGAGGTTAGTAACGTGAAAGTGGGGGGATCCAACAAAGTGGTAACGTACCAATCATCCACAGTCAGTGGAAAGTATTCGTACAAGGGATCGGCACCCTCATCTGCAGGACTGTTTTCCCTGTTCGCCCCTGCGGTTGTGTAGCCTTTGCCAGAATTGGGACTGTGCAGCTCGGCACTCGAGCGGTTCGGACTTCTCTCGTCCTCTGATAGCGATAGATTGATCGGCAGAGATGCATTCTGACGTGGGAGTGAAGTTTTGTTATTGTGGGAATTTGCTGCTTTAGCAGAGTTGTTTGGATCGCTGGACCAAGCTGGTATCGGGGGTCTGGTCATTGTTGGCGATAAGGCGACTCGTTTTGCCGGATGTGGACTTGCAACGGGTTGAGGACTGGGTAGTGGATGGGTCATTGACCCAGGTGTTGCCCAGTCGTTCGGCTGCTAATTTGTCAGTTCTGTCCTTTACGTAGACGGACTGATTATGTCTTACCTGGAGATTTCCAGCAGGAGGGAATCTTTGCGTAAAGTTTGTCGAATTCTCCCGTTCGAGTTTAAGCGTTGGGTGATCGGCATTTGACGTCGATGTGCTTCTCCTCTCAAATCTCTTGTCGCCTGTAAGAGGAACGTCCTTCCTGCTGTCGAAGTTTCTAGGACTCCGGCCACGAACAATGACTGGGCCAGATTTGATCTCCGATATTTTTATGAGTTCACCAGCCTGTGTCTTTCCTAGCAGGGTGATCTGGACTACGTAGTGCTGTTGCAAGCCCTTTCTTCTGCCGTTGTTGGCAGTAGCATGCTTGAACTGAAGCCGTTTCCAAGATATAGGCAGAGAAACGCGATGTGCGTCGATCTCCTGACCTGTCGTTATATCCAGTGTGATAGTAGGCGGTGCTGAAACGCCTTTCGTGTCATCACCTCCCTGGGGATTGGCGTTCTTCCAGGGGATCGATATTATTTCTGTAGCCTTTCCTTCGATGGATTCGATGGCTGCGATAGTCGCTACTAACTCGAATATTTGAATGTGTTGCCCTTGTTCATTCACAATATTCCTAATTCCGCGAGGGAGAGTGATCTGCCCCGAACACTGCCAGAGGTTGCGCCGATAACAAGTCAATTCCATCGGGCGTCCGGTTGATTCTCCTCCAAAAACATCCTCGGCAACGAAGAACATGCCATACAATTCAGCCGTCATGCCGGCGTCAACAAATTGGTTGTTCTCGTTGACAATGGTGGCGTTGGAAATGGGAGCGGAGAACCCAAGAAGCTTGTTATCGGGCTCCTGGGGAGATGATTCTTCATGCAGGGCATCTTGATTCGGCGGAGGATCGAATTGTTGTCGAGTCGAGTATGAGAAGGGATCTTCAAAGGTCGAGGAAAAGGCATCCAAGTCGTACGAGGTGCCGAAAGGTAGAGTCTGCAGTGCAGCCCCATTACTGTCGATGTTAGCTTGACTAGCTCCCAAGCCAAAGTTGCGCGCGCGTTGCAGTGCGCTGCAGTGCTTACAGAAGTGATTCATCAAATGTCATATCCTGGTCGAACACGTCCATATTCATACTCTGAGAGTGGGCAGATCCGAAGTTCATCGCCATCGCTTCGCTGGAAGAGGCGCCAGTTGGCAGCCCCGACATTGAGTTGTAGGTTGACATGGCATTGTTCAGTTGAGAAGAGCCGTCAAAGTCTCATTGGCGCGGCGGGGGAGACAGCGACACAACGTGATCGCGCAAGTATGTGCAACGGTGCAAAGGGATGAGAAATATCTGGCGACACCGGCGATGACGGGTTGTTTCCCCGGTAGAGCGCCGAGGGTTTGGAGCGACAAGCAAACAGAAGCCGAAAGAGTAGATAAGACAGGTTCGAGGTCGAGCACAGCGAGGTAGAGATAGTCAGGTAGTATGAGGAGAGGCGGAGGCGGAGACGGAGGGAGTGTGGAGGGCCTGGGCTGCCGACCTCCAGAGCTAACTCTACGGGCTCCGGCTACTGTAGGTTTGTGGAGGGACCCACTGGGCTGGCTGACCCTTTACTGTTCTCAGCGATAGGTTCTGAAAGTTGATTGGCATTCGCTTCAACAATTGGCCGAGACAGAGCTTCATGTGAAGACTCGAGACCCCGCGGGCATTGTTATCTTCTAAAACGCAGCGCTATAAGAGGAAGCTTTTAAAAGATGTTCTTGGCGTTGTTTGCCATTTCGGCATCTTCCAGGAGGGTTTTATTATTCATCAAAGTCAATTAAAATGAAGCACAACGTTGGCAGCGTCTGCAGTAATATTTTATTTATTAATGTTCCCTTCGTGTCCACTGCTCCCTAAGCCTTTGCCTTTCTAATAATAATGCTCTTTTAATTCTAGTTTCTGTTTCATGCATCATACCTATTCTTATCATGAGGACGGGAACCAACAGCAACGGCAAGCCAACCAAACTTTCACATCAACTTGCTCTCCTTGGCAGAATCAGACACCCTCTCACCAAACTTCCACACTTCGTCCAGCACAAGAACTTCATTCGTTCCCCTGACTTCACCCTGGCTTTCGTATCCGTCTGACAAAATCACCAGATCTGCGTCAGCCCCCGATTCTAGTGAACCCTTGACTCCCTGTAAGCCAAGCATGGCCGCCGGTGTTGATGTGACCGCTCCAAGGGCCTGGGGAATACTAGCCCCAGTCCACTGTCTGAAATTATTGACACACTCGAGGAGAGTGATTGAGCTGATGAGAGTTAGATACGAGCTCCAAAGGGTAGATCAATACGTACCTCCCAGCAATCGTGTCAGAGTTCTCAAGGAGCAATTTAGAACCTTGTTTGACAATGTTGCATGTGTACTCTCCGTTTGTCCACGGATAGGCTCCATCCGGGAGACCAACAAGATGCATAGCATCCGTGACCAGGATAAAGCCATCAGGGTGAGCGCTGTATGCGATCTTGATAGTCGTAGGATGCAAATGAATGCCATCTGAGATGATGCCAAAGTAAGGTCGTGGCAGACTCTCGGCCTTGCCCAAAACTCCAAAGACACCTGGGTTTCTGTGGTGCAACGGGCGCATGGCATTGAAGAGGTGTGTAATCATTGTAGCACCCTTACTGACAGCTTGCGATGTCTCTTCGTATGTTGCCTCGGTGTGGCCAACGGAATAGATGATACCTCTTGATGTGATCTCCGGGATCAGGTTCATCATCTGCCCGCGTTCCGGCGCTGCTGTAATCATCTTGATCGGCATCGGCGAGCCATCGGGGCGAGGGGTCATATTCTCACGACCATAACATTGCTCAATGTCCTCTATCGATTCAGCTTGTGTGAGGACATCGACATTGTGAACTCCGTTCTTGGTGGGACTCAAGAACGGACCCTCGCAGTGAGCACCAAGTGACTCGGCGCCGTGAGCCGGGATCCGCAGTTCCCCAGATGGGCCAAGATACGGGAGGGCCTGGCAGGCGTTAGCTTCATGTACGATTGCCCCACCAAAGATGAAGGCGTACCTTTTGGTATAATTCAGGCCGTTGACTGGTGATGGTTGGGATGTAAGATGTGACCCCTGTCTTGACCAGTAGTCGATTGATCTTTTGGATGTTTTTGCCATATTCGGACATGTCATTCAGTAGGGTTGAGAAGTTGAAGCCAAAGGCACCGTTGAGCTGGCACTCGATCAGACCCGGTGCAATGATGCGTCCACCAAGATCAAGAGTATTGTCAGGCATGTTGCGGCCGCCATAGAATGAAGCCTGACTATCGATGATCTTGCCAGTGATGGAGCTGACCCAAAGGTCCCCCCAGACCAAGTCGTTGCCTTTCAGCAACCGACAGTTGGTGAATTTAGTGAGGCCATTCTTGGGTAGGGTCGGCGAGACGGCGATAGGCATACTGAAGATGGGCTGGAGGAGTCTGTGATGAAGAATTAGATAGCTCAAAGTGGATTTTTTTTGGTGTTCTCTATCTTGAGTTGAAAGTCCCTAAGGACAATGAATCATATAAAACAAGAGGCGAGCCGGGGATACTAGTATTTTCCACAGAGTTTCATCCTCGGAAGCGTAAAGCCCTATCAAGCCGCCGACAACGGCCACGTTTTTTTTCCAGATAGCATGGAAAAAGTCATTTCGTCATTACAGTGAGCGATTCAGTCAGTAACCGTGCCATCTGGACCCAAGCAGACGGTGCCATCGTTGAAGCCGTGATAGTGAGACTGTGTGGAGATGTTTTTGGTCTGAACGTGGTATGGTTCCCTTTGCTATGTTGCTGTGCATATTGACAGCCATAGACCAGGGTGCAGTGGAATACAAAGACCATGCCATCCGTCCATTTTTGCCTCACAAGTATTGTTCATCCTTACCTGGTTCAATCTCTCACGTCTCGACACAACGTGAAACGGACCTCTTCGTCGCCGACCATTTGTTGCTGTTGTTCCATGTAACGTTAACTCATGGGGCGTAACTCATCAAATCGCCTGCCATAAGAAACAGCCAACGAACAAGGACGACCCCACTTCGCTATCGCCCAACAGCTGGCTCCTTCCACAACTGACCAATCAATATACACCAATCATATCAGCCGAGGTTTAGGCGGTCAGCAGCATTCCACCTCCACTCCAATGGCCCCTCCTCCTGCTGGGTCAGCGTCTAGCTCATCCTCTCGAGAAGGCTACCGCAGTGTCAATGCATCTCATCGTTACCTCAAGCACGCGGGGCCATCAAGGGGTGAGCCAGAACCACAGCAGAAGAGATCAAAGTACCATGTGACGAGGCATCGACGCCGCCCAACCATCATGGCCCATACAGACAATAGCGACCTCGATCCAGCATGGCAAGATCTCGACCGGTACGTACCCATACACCTCACCTCACCTCACTTCACTTCCTGTCAGTCCCGTCGAGGCGCGTCTCCGGACGGCGCGGGACTGTCAAGGGGCCGTCTCTCCACTCTTCGGCTCCGAATCTCGGAGAATAACCATCCATCCATCCACTTGACATCATGATACTGACTGGTTGTTCTGTAGTGCCATTGGGCAGATCCTGATTATGGGCTGGGATGGCACTGAAGTTACCCCCCAGATCAGGAGCCTCATTGAGGATCATCACCTTGGATCCATTATACTTACAGCCAAGAACCTTAAATGTAAGCTCTACTTTCAGACACATGTCTTGCTTCATCACTCTAACGTTGTCAAGCTGCTCAACAAACAGCAGAGCTGGTCCAGGAATTACAGACCATTGCTAAGAATGCTGGTCATTTACAACCTCTTCTCATCGCCCTCGATCAGGAGAATGGAGGAGTCAACAGTCTTTTTGACGAAGACTACGTATGCCAATTTCCCAGTGCCATGGGCGTCGCAGCTACTGGTCGAGCCGACCTAGCATATGAAGTGACAAAGGCTACTGCCACTGAGATCTCGGCATGTGGTGTCAACCTCATGCTAGGACCCGTCCTTGATGTATTGAATAATGCTCGCTACCAGCCGTTAGGAGTACGTGCTACCGGAGACGACCCCCAAGAAGTATCACAATATGGCCTGGCGGCTCTACGAGGTATTCGAGATGCTGGAATTGCTTCATGTGGAAAGCATTTCCCATCGTACGGAAATCTAAACTTTCTGGGCTCAAACCTAGATGTGCCCATTATCACTCAAACACTAGAGGAACTCAGCATCAGCGCTCTGGTCCCATTCCGAAATGCCGTTGCCTCGGGAAAATTAGATGCTATGTTCATTGGAGGCTGCGGCATATCCAATCCGTCCATGAATGTGAGTCATGCTTGTCTTTCGGATCAAGTTGTGGATGAGCTCCTTCGCGATGAGCTTGGATTCAACGGAGTCGCAATCTCAGAGTGCTTGGAGATGGAGGCTCTCAGTCATGAACTTGGTGTCCAGAATGGTGTTATCATGGCTGTCGAAGCAGGCTGTGACCTTGTCCTCCTCTGCCGTGCCTATGACGTCCAACTTGAAGCTATCAAAGGCCTGAAGCTCGGTTATGAAAATGGTATTGTGACGAAGGAGCGAATTTTTACCTCACTGAGAAGGGTACTTAACCTGAAATCGACCTGTACCTCCTGGGAGAAGGCGTTGAACCCTCCAGGCATTTCTTTGCTTTCTCAACTTCATCCGTCTCATCTTGCTCTATCACTCCAAGCCTACGATGATTCCATCACAATCATTCGAGATAAGGAGAAACTCATCCCACTCACAGCCTCAATGCATCCCGGAGAGGAGCTTCTCTTGTTGACGCCTTTAGTCAAGCCGCTACCTGCATCTTCACTCACCAAAAAGTTGCTGGCAGCCAAAGACAGCCAGAATCAAGCAGAAGGACAACACGAGATGTGGGCGCATAATGGTCGTGACCGAAGCGCGATATTGAGCGGAGAGGGTGTTTTCCGAGAATTTGGCAAATCTCTTGCTCGAGCTCGTAATGAAAAGTTACTCCACACAAGCTACACGGCTAATGGAGTTCGTCCAGGTAAAACTCTTAAACTTCAGTAGATGGCCTTCGCTCTGACCAGATTTAGTTCACGAAAACCTGATCCACAGAGCATCTTGTATCATTATTGTCACGGCTGATGCCAATCGAAACCTTTATCAAGCTGGTTTCACGAAGCATGTTGATATGATGTGCTCTATGCTTCGAACCAGGGGTCAAAAAAAGCAACTGATTGTAGTGGCAGTCAGCTCTCCCTATGATTTTGCAATGGATAAATCCATTGGCACGTATCTCTGCACTTTCGACTTCACCGAGAACGCTCTCCATGCTCTTGCAAGGACACTAGTTGGAGAAATTGCACCCCTTGGAACGCTCCCCGGTACCCTGCGCAAGAGCAAGAAGGTTCTCAAGTCCAGACAGCACTGGCTGGTAGAAGAATACAGTGCGAAACGTGACGCATCTGCTTTGAACGACCTACTTCGAGCTGTTCACCGAGCAAGTGCACCAGACCTGCAGTTTCTACGCACAACAACTGCTGCTTCCTTTCAGCTCAACAATGCCAATATTGCCGAATCACATTTTGTGGTTAGAAATAGCAGCACCAACGCTTTGTACGGCTTTGCTGCCACTTACTTTGTTCACGGCGTTGGTATCCTTGGGGGCGTCTTTGTCGAACCCACCAAACGTGATGTATCGATCGGGAGGTCCCTTCATCGAAGGGCGCTCAGAAGTCTCTTGCAACGACGAGGAATTAAGCAAGTCCAAATAGGGTCAGCTTTCCCTGGAGTTTTCCTAGGCATCCCCAATGATGTCGAGGTCAACACAATCAAAGAGTGGTTTGCGAACAGTGGCTGGGATGTCCAGTTTCCACGGCGCGTATCAAATATGATTTTACAGGATGTGGCAAGCTGGTCTGCCCCGGAGGGTTTGTCCCAGAGCATTCAAAGAGCTGGTATTAGCTTTGACCTGATTCATGATTTGGACAACGCGGATGGTGTTCTCAGCCATGTCCGTAACAACGCAAATCCTGAGGTATTAGAGCTGTACCGGCATGCGCTGTCAGAATCGAAGTTGAGTGGTATTGTGCGGGCCAAGGATGCGACAGGTGCCTTGTTGGGTACAATCATTGTTTGCAAGCAGCGCAGTCCATTGGAAACTCACATTCCTTCATTGGTGTCACGCTCTGAGGACATCGGTGGCATCATTGCTCCAGTTGTACCTCCTGGGCCACAAACAACTCTCGCCTTACAAGGTTTGACGCTCATGGGCATTCGCCAGGCCAGAAGTCACAAAGCTACAAAAGTGGTGCTTGGTTGGGTAAGTCAATCATCCTCCCCAACCTTTCAATATCGCTAACAAATCAGGTTGTGGATGATGGTTCCGAGTCCCTCACAGCGATGGGCTTTGAGACACTCCAAGAGTTCGAGGAAATCACAAACTCCCCAGAAAATGTAACTATCCCTCACTTCTAAAGCAACAGCAGCTACTTACAAACAACAGTTTTCTAGCATACTATGAAGAAGGGAACACAACGGATGTGTTATCACGAATCTACCGGGAAGTTTATGATTAGCGAATGAAATACATGCTATCTTGAATAATATACTTTCTAAGTTTTGCTACATCCTAATTTAGGCCATGCCTCATGATTCTACACTTGTCTCCCTCGCATTTGTCGCTAGGAAACTCAATCATGGGTCACAGAACTATTGACAAATGCAAATTTCTAGTCGCTGGCTTTTAAGGAATAACTACCTAGTCTAAAGCCTACTAAGTATATACTGGGGCTTCCCAAACTCGTCCACGGCATCCTGGACTCATTCATCGTCTCCAATATCTTCATCCTCAAGCTCAGAACCTTCAAACCTCTCGAACAAAGGCTCAGAAACCTCAAAAACTTCACCAAGCTCCCGGGAATTCATAGTGTGGTGAAAAGACAAGAACCTGAAAGGACCTCTCGGGTGGGCAATCGTATCTGCACCATTAACGGGTTGAGCGCCTCGATGAAGTTCTTTCAGGCGTTTCAAGGGGGTAAATGTGCAAGGTCGGTTGAACATCGAGCAGTTCTTGCAAACCCAAACATCGGTTCTAGTCTCATCCCTCACACAAGTAATAACATGGCCGTTCAGGAGGACCCAGGGGATGACGGTACATGTGTCGCACTTAACATCCGACACTCGCATCCCATTTCTGTAGTCCTCCTTGTCCCAGTTCATTGCACCATGACCGGCAGTCAAAGGGTTAGACGGCCCAACAAAAGTAACCCGTTGATTGGAAGATTCCTCGAACAAGTCATTGCCGAAATTCTTAACCATAAGGTTATAATTATAGCCCCAGCTTGCTCGAGCTGGGGCTGGACGGGTAACTTTCTGTTGAGGTACCCAACGGTATCTCTGATTAAGATGATCAGTCTGAAGTATCTGGATATTCCCGATGGTGAGTGACTCTGGAAATCCATCAAGAGGTTCGGTGTACACTATTCCCTCAAAGGCCTGGATCAGTTTCATAGCAGCTCTCCATGGCTCTATGACCACTTCCGTATCGTAAGCACGTGCCGGCTGTTGAGGACGTGTCGCTGGGGGAGTAAGGTTTAGCCTTCGGCGTTGGAGGTACACTGTATACCATTGACCGCCTGCCTGCCATTCAAAGCGAAGTGCTATACGGGATCCTTCGAGGAAATCCTGAAAAGGTCCAACACTGGGGCATCCGACGTAAGCTTTGGGATGGGGCTGTCTGTCATTCATTATCTCGGCAACCAGAAATCCCGGTGATGCCCTGACGATCAAGATTCACTGTAAGTGAAACTTGTTCAGATGTCCCATCGACTTTTTTCAGAATGAGAGTCATTTCCTTTCTCCAAAACCGGTCCCCGGGCTGGACAGAAGGAGCAGCATGACAAACGGTCAGGGACTTTTGCATTCGGTATGTTGTGAGTGTCCTGGCAAATGGACCGTCGTTTGTCGCCATCGGTATGCAATGGACATGATTTCTGGATCGCTCCTCAAACAATGGAGACGATCCATTCAGCCCTTGGGGATCCAGTTCAGGCCAGCCTATCTGTTGGCGAATTGCTCTGGCCGTGTTGGATACGAAACGAGCACGGCGTTGCAACAGTTGGTGAAAGGGAAGCTCCGGTTCGTTGACAAAAATCCATCGCATTTGGCTTTTGAAGGCGACAATCATTACCTGCTCAGCCATGTTCAGCACCATGTTAGAAACAGATGCATCTTCAAAAACCAGCAAAGGGATCGTGTGGCGGTCTTCGGGTAGTGACTTTGCAGCAGTCCTGTAGTGCGTCTGTCCGCACGTGGGAACATAGTTTTCGATTCTATTCTCATGCTGTAGATGGCGAACCCAGGGGCGTCTGGTTTGGCCGAAATAGGTCCCCACGTATCGATCTATATCAGTCTGTTCCTCGTCACTGAATTCATTCTCTGGCTGATCCTCTGGGTCGGTATAGACTCGCACATAGATGCATGGTCGGTTGCCTGGCCAAGAGACTGTTACGTGGCGGAGACCAAGAATGTCTTGGAGAGAAAATCTTCCATCCTGTATAGTCTGTCGAACTTGAGGAAGGATAGCATCTAATATTGCATCAAGGCTAGTGTTGTAATTACTCCCAGTGAAAAGTTCATCGATGTTGGGTTGACGGAGTCCCAGCGACCGAAGAGATCCCTGTTGTGCTGATAATGATGAGAAGAAGGATCGTATGAAGCTTTGCAAAGGCCGGTCGCTAGGATCATTCTGAATTGACGCAACCGGTGCGCTTGTCGTGCCAAGTTGATCAATCGTTTGCTGTGTGAGATCCCGAAAGGGCACTCCTTCGACAACGATACTGCTAGGCAGAACAACTGGTAAAAAGGATCAGTAAAATCCAAGGGACGCTGTCAAGCTTACTCACCAGGTATCTGTAAAGCTCCTTTGAATATCAAGACCAGCACATCGGCATTGCGTGGATTCCGGCCGAAAAGATAGCCCATTTCGCCCTTCCAGACCATCAGACGCTCACCATCTTTGATTTGCCTGGGTATTCTCCCACGAATGTTGGATGGCACGCTGTCTAGTGTATCGACGTAGCCGAAGTCTTGAGCGACGACCACAGCTGTGAGTCTAGAGGCGCCTGCACTAGGCCATGGGACGTTCGGAGCAACCCTCAGGAGAGGCTGCTCGACCGTGGTGGCGAGCGACATACTGGGTTCTTGAATTTGTGTGCCAAATAATGACAAGAAAGATTCAAGGAAATGAGGTTGCAAGAAGAAAGAAATCTAAAGAGGACTGAGAGGGGCTTTATATAGATTTTCGTGGAGGCTGAATCACATACGCAAGCAAGTGTTTGCTTTATTGCTACAGTTTTGCTACTAAACCTGTATATATAGTAAATTATTGCTTGTGTTTGACAGTGATGTATATGGCCAAACTATAAACGCTAAAGCTTGTCTTTGTTGTTATACATTTGCTTATTGTTAAGTACCTCTGATATGACTCATTCTATGCTCTGATATAATGATTGTAAATTAATAAAACTAGCATTTTACAATGCAGCCTGTCAAACGCGATTGCCCTTTACTGGTAGTGAATAGCAGTGTAATATACATGATAGAGTTTGCTAATTGCTATTTATTTACTTATCATTACCGAATCTTACCAGTCTGGTCCTAGATTTATTATAATAGAAACATTAGTTATAATCTCCTCTTGCCTAAGACTGGGATTGCTTGCAATCACATCTGTCATGACACCAGAGTCATAACCAAAAAGAAACGAGCTATCGATCAAAACAGTCAGTATATTCACTGTAACTTCAAAGGGGACTTCCAAATAACTTGAACGTACCCAATGGCCGCAAAGCTTGCCAGGCCAATACTGTATGCCTTCCCCATCTTAGAGTCTTAACGCGTAAAGTCTTATAAGTGATTCGTAGTTCAATATACTACACGATAAGTAACATGTGAATTGGATCCAATACTACCAGCGGATCTTTCACTATTTGTACGACCATCACCCCCAAAGCAATGGCTCCATTTTCAATGCTTCATGTAGCATGTTGATCAACTCTAACTACACCCTGATCCTCAAAGACCCACGGCCTTCTCTTCCCCAGGGGGCCCCAAAGGCCATCTCCGCAACGGTCGTGCTACTAGAGGCGGCGATATCACGCAAGGTCTATTGTTTATCTCCATAGTGAACCCTACACATGACCAGTAACGGCCCGTTTCTACATCTTCAGCCCTGATATGACCTCTCCCCGGCTTCGGCCGAGGCTCTAGATGGGACATGGCGTGCCGAGAATCCTGATGCCGTGGAGTTACATTGTGCCCCTGGTGCGACTCCTTGTCGGTTCCGAGCGGTCGGAGAATATACTACTAGTGTTCGGCAACCGGCCCCTCGAGGCGACGGTTAAATGGCGTTGAAGAATAACCAGCCTATGAAGGAACACCCTGAGCTTTAATGTACAAAAACGCCCTTAACATGCCAGCGATATTACCGTGTCAATACCTTGATCAGAGACTAGACGATACAAAAGTCGAACTACGATTATGGTCTGACCGTTCACCACGATGTCATATGCCATTCTGTCAGCCACATCTGTGCCTTGCTACTCAAAAATCTTAGCACATGGCCTTTAGCTTTTTCCATTCCGGCTAAATCTGAATGCAGTTGTCTACATGGAGCAGAAGAACCTGTAGGGGAACCTTTGATCCTTCGTGTGGTTGCTTACACCCGGACCAATCAGTTTCGTTCGGGGGTATTTGACCCGACCCGAGTTCAGATCATCCTCAGATACAAGAGGCAGGCTTTTATTCTATTATGATATGTATATCGGAGATCCACTGAATTCATCCAGGCACGATTAGTGTTGGTTTCTGACGGAGGAAATACGCCGTTGTCAGTACAGCCCTTGATGTGCTGTAACTGTCTGTCATGTAACTCATGCTATGAAGTACTAATTATGAAACAAAACGTACATAGACTCGGTTAGCCGAGGGGCATTTATGTAAAAGGAATCAACCATAGTCCTTCGACTTTGGGGGTCCGTAAACTCAACCAGGTCTGCATCATGGTAGGATAATGAGAGGGCTTGTTGGCTTTATGATCATCAAATTAATCACATATACCTTGCCTATCAATATTATGCCATGACAATGTAACCTCAAAATACAGTGCCTCGAACATGCATATTCAAATTGCATATTTTGATGTTCTTTCCACGGCAGTCAAAGGTAAATGCCGATATTGAATGTCTATAGGTTCTTCCGATGTACTTAAATGCTGGTATACAGACACAAGCCTAGCTTTCATCTCATGTTACCCATCTGCCTCACAGTGACATATCACATGCTTCAGGTCTTCTACGGGAGTGTAATAACTTCTCTTCTACATGCTTCTGGGCGAATGTTCAGTGATCAATCACATCCCATACCATGGGTAAGTTGCCTGTTCCATTTGGCGGATATAGTGGCACTCAGGTCACCGCTTATGATGCCACATTTTAAACAACCGGATAAATTGCTCTAGTTCTATCATTTGATCTGGAATTCCCTGCTACGTTACTTGTCTCGATGATCATATGTTTATTCCCATTCGAACAACATGATTGCCCACTTCACGAGCAAAACGACCAACCAATCGCGACGACTATAGACCACTAAAATTACCATTTCGGGCAATTCCTCACCCCCAAACCCCGCTGGAGACTCAGTGGGGTTTATACGCGGACTCGGTTGGGGATCACTATGGGGTGGCCTCAGAACATTTCCTTTGATAAAGGTGCCAAAAATAAGTAGTCTAATAAAGACTCACAAGTATACTAAGTTTGCCCAAGTCTATCCTAAGCTTACTTGAGCTTTTTGTCTTTAGAATATACATAGATCCTACCGGTTCTTAATGCTCTCGGGTTGTCGTATTCCTTGACTCCACCCCGAAGGGTCATCACCAGATACAAATCTTCCAAGGAGTTTCAGAGGATTCTCCCTAGCTACAGAAGGCCAAATCGACATCTGTGCCAAAATTCATCTTAAGGGATTTTTTTTACTCTATTTACCTTAATGTAGCATTAAAGGCC
>JAAQPG010000508.1:0-49169 GCA_013186905.1 Fusarium udum
TAACGGCTTGGCCGCGCCGCGTTCCAGTTGCGACCATGCCGTGAAGCTGCAAGACGAAACTCTACAGTCTGTTTGCATTCCAGCACCACAGCTCATATCCATGATTGTGCTACTCACCATTCGTCAGGTGCGAATGGGACCAGACAGGTTTTTGAGTCAGAATCCATTGTTCTTTCGACTCTTAGGACTAGGTTCTCTCTGCCGGAATAAGCACTCAGCCACGAGTCTCAACTGAAAATAACACTTCTAGCTCACACCTTTTTGACATGTCGCAATGGCTGCCCTTGGCCATCAAGTTCTATCTGCGTCTTCGAGCTGACGTTTTCGTCATCCAGCACGATGGAAGTCTCAGCTCGCCCCAACTCGAGAAGAAGACTTTCATGAACAAAAAGGATTGGGTTGTTCGTATCAACATGTCCGTTGATAAGCCGCGCCCGGGACCCCCACCGTCGTCTCCACGTTCAATTGCATTCTACCAATGCACCTGGTGGATCGCATCAAGTCACTCGAACCGCCGATGAATGGGAACGTCGCCATGTCGGGTCTCATTGACTTCTCCGTCAGTGAATTGGGCGATTCTGACTCAAGCGAACTGGTCACCTTGACAGTCACAACCACTCGAGCTGAAGCGACTCAGAAGGCTGGAAATCCTGCAGAAACTATATCAGCCTGAAGTTGACCAGGCATCACTCAAGCCGCAACTGAATGGGTGGCTCAGCGAGCCTTACATTCATGTCATGCCACGAGAGATCAAGAATGAGCCCTATTTCTGGTTTGAAGAGCACTCGCCCACTTGGTGTGGCATCACCCGGTCGTGCCTGGATGACGAACGAGAGACCTGAGATTTTCAAACATCGGTCCCGTGGACTCTGAGCTTCACACCCCCAAGGCCGGTGGCTCGAGCTTCTTACGAAACCTCGCTCGACTTGCTAAGAAGGCCTTGCGCCCTGGCGGTTCTAGGAGAGTGTTGTTTTGAGTTGACAGACTTGACAGCTGATACTTACGTCACGCGCCTTACCCATATTAGCGGTTCCAAACCCGGAGAAGCCCAGCGCTTCATGGGCCGCCATCGTGATGGACTCAAGTTGCTCTCTCCACTACGGAAATGATGTGCAGACCGAGAACAGTCTCAAAAGGATTGAAGGCGATGTGGCTAGAATCGCCGCCGCTGCGGGCAGATCACCATATCACGTCTCAGAGTGCGTCCGACGTCTCGCTGGTGCCAACTTGATTGCTGAGGAGATGCAGGAGCTGGAGACTCGCCATGTGGCTGAGTAAGAGGAACAGGTTTATAGTGAGTTGGATGACAATTCATTTCCTGTCTCAAGCTAAAATACGAAGCAGGACGGTCTCCCAACCGGCCATTTTCTGGACTTCTAAGTAGATTTAGTAATTTTTACCTAAACCTTACCTAAACTATACTAAATTATCCTAAAGTGGTAAGATCTATCCTAAGTCTCTTCTAAGTTCAGAGAAGATCAATACCTTCTAGTCCCACCTACTTACAAAGACCTCTCACTAAGTACTTCATTATCCATATCTACAACACATCTGCCTGATAGATGGCGCCCACGACATATGAGTCTAGACCAGTTCGACACTGTACTGAAGCAAGCCTGTCTCATGAACGCCAGTTTCAACTTTCCACAAAGACCTTACAAGATAAACCCGAGTTCTCTGTGTCCACTTCGAGAGAGAGAAATTGATCGATGGGCAAAGATTATGACATCTCAACAAGACATGTCAAGCCAAGACACTGAGAAGTTGAATTACCTTCGGCTTTTGGAAGGCAATATGCATACAGATTCGACAAGGATAAATATACCATGAGAAGGAGAGACAAGCTGGAAACCTTGGAGTTGAAAGTACAAGTGACTGCATTCGAGATCTCTTGGTCGAGACTTTGGCTACGATGCTGTCTCATTCATGATCCAGGACAGCGTTCCTCGACACACCTGACTCATACCGGACCCGATGATTGATTTCAATTGTCTCAGACAAGAAGTCCTTGACCCATCCCAATCAAGCGTCCTTATTCTTCTCGATTACTGCCATGCAGCTAGTGGTAGCAAGGAACAAAGACACGATCCCAACGCTACCTACAGTTTCGACAGCCAATGTGGAGTTGGACCCCAGCCTTGTACAGCAACGAGATCCTATTGGTCAGGCACTATGGTATAATGTCTTAGCCGTGAGCAAGATGGCCGAGAGCTTATATCGTCACAAAGAGATCAGCAACAACTGGAACATGCTTGCGAGCAGAGGAAAGTCTCAAGTACATACCAGCTGTACAACCGACTAGCTACGAAGCATTTTGTTACGCAAAGTGAATTGCAAGAGCGGGCAGCCATGCCCATTTCCCTCCAGCACTATGACGAACATATCACTCCGCTTTTCCTTATGCCCACCGACTCTTCTCGGCACTCACCACTGTAACAGCCCTGGCATCCATCCCCTATCTTAGGGATCAGACCCTAATCGGCCAATGAGATTTTATCTGTGCACATTGATAAGACTAAAACTGGGTGCTATTCAAGGTTGTAGTGGGAGCACATCAGAGTTGACAAAGTTTACAGTCTGCTTCGCGGATCATTGTACCCTTTTGCGGCCAACTTTGCCATTTTGTATAGTCTGCCCCAAGATCACGTTATCAACTTCATTGGGCCTGAGTATAACGAAGATGGTGCCTCAGGGGTAGGGAGTTGGGATCAGAGATGGTGAATCATGGGACCGGTGTCCTGTGTGAGAAAAGCATCTTAGTACAAGTTTAGTTAGCTACAATGCCAATTTATTTAACCCCTCAGTTCAATGTCAGAATAGCCCTGATCCAGCTTAGACAATACTCCCCAAAAGCCTTTCCTCGTCCAGGAGGAATGGTCACGCCCTTGGCGATCAATATCACAGTCAGAATTCCATCCTTTTGAAAAACAGCCTCCCGTGTATGGCTGTATGCTAACATCAAAAGTGGCCTGATCTTTCTGAACATGATTTAAACTTCTCATAGATTACCACGTTGTTCTATTGTGTACCCTAAGCGAGTCCGAGAGGCCGGAGCAGCCTCTTGCCAAGAACGTCAGTGTTGTTCTCCTGATGGAGGACCAGGCTTGACTCCAAATAAGCGAGGGGCCCGAGTACCTGGCCCGACTTTGAGTTTCACGCAGCCTCGCTAGGAGAGGAAAAGAAGTTCAGTAGCTTGATCCGAAATGAAAAAAGACTTAGGTAACTTAGTATAAGCTTAGGATGAGTTTAGTATAAGTTTAGGATACCTTTTGCCAAGTTTATTTTAACACCCTAATAAGGTCTGATACTTTCTTGCTCCCCAAGGCCTCATTGGCATCCAAGAGCACTAGAAGGAATAGCTGGTGTAGCATGGCTGAATTCAGCCCGGAGTCCAGCCTTTCGGGTGACCCGTCGTCAGAGGAACTTGTGCCTACAAGGGGTTGGGCTCGATATAGCTGGCAGTAAACCACTAGTTAACAAAGTCTAAATCTGGCTTGCAAACTTCTTACTTTGTGGAGATATTTCTGCCACTCGTGATCGATGTCTCAACTATTCTCATCCCAAAAGAGCTTGACTGTGGTGTTGTGGCTCAGCGCTAGATAACAATGTCAAGCCACAGGATTCCTGATCTGCAACAAAAATATACGGATTTGGAATTAGCTTGTCGAATCTTGGCAGGGGCTAGCCGATGCGATTTGTCAAACCAAGTAAGGACAGATCTCGGAGCAGAACTTTAAAGTTCCCCGCGGAAAACGGTCGCTTCCCCCGTGACGGACCCATGGCTTTCTAGTATCTCAGACAACTTCGGTTAGTCTTACCAGCACGAGAGAAAGTGGAACGACATGTACAGCCACGGATGGTCTCGATCGTGTCTTATTAATTGTAATTATATTATTTTTAACTGCTAGATGCAAGAAGTTACTGTTGCTATACTAGCAACTTGAGAACGAACATGCCAGCAATATTCGCTAATACACATGTAAGAACATTTGTCTTGATATGGCCCGCACTATTAACAGTGATCGGGGAATCAGGATTCCAGCTATCATCGCCAGAGTCTTTGGTGGCTGGTTTTCCAGTAGAGGGGGTATCATTTTGAGATGAGGGGGAGTTATTGCCAGGCGAGGCGGACCCGTTGCTCGACGCATCAGAAGTGTCGCCTGCATATGGGTTGCTGGTTTTCTGGTTTGGAATGGGGTAGGAGGCATCATCTCCTCCGGCGGCTGTATCAGATGAGCCTGTGTCTGCTGAAGACGAAGACTGATCATCGGATCCTGCAGGAGAGGAGTTAGATGGAGCAAAGTGGTAGCCCGCGGTAGGTGTCTCAGATGATGGCCGAGATCCAGGAGCACCGGTACCGGAAGATTCGCCATCATTTGCAGAGCCTCCGCTGTTAGATTTATCTTGGCTCTCTTGACTTCCACTGCCAGAGTCTTGTGCAGTTGAATCTCCAGAGGCTGGAGAAGTGTTTGTAGAAAGAGAAGCACCATGGTTATTCAGTGCATGGCCGGCATCAGAGCCAGAAGAGCCATTCTCAGAAACTAAGTTGCTATGAGATTGTTCACTTTGACCAAGTGGAATCTGCGTTGGTTGTGCAATGGGTACAACAACATAGCCAGAAGATGAATATGCTTGTACAGACTCAGTAGGAAATGTCAAGGTAGCGACTTTTGTCCCTGAGCCTCCGCACTTGTCACACTTGACCACAGCAGATGTGAAGCCAGGCGGAGGAGCGGTCTCAATGGGCAAGGGCTGACAGTTCACACCTGAACATGATTGTGTAATAGTGTAAACCTTTGTTGTCAGGCCTTGAGGGTAGAATTCTTGATATGTGCGGGTATACTGGTTGTAATAACCATTGGGACCTTTTGTGACGGTAATGACAGGTAGAGTCGTTGTTGTAGCGCAAGGATCAGAGATGACTCGTGCATATACTGGTAATAGGAAGCTCAGGCCACAGCTTATTGTCGTTAATCTCATCATGGCGATTTGGTTTGGGTATCTAAAGAGTAGGGGTGCGGTGGTGGCAAGAGAGTGTTTGTGTAGATCAATGTGGATGAAAGGAGTGTTATAGGGCTGAGTGTCAAGTCAAAGGAGTGTTGGGATGTCTGGGTCATCTTGTGGATGGGTGAGACACTTCGACTACTTATGTCAAATCATGAGATATTACAGCTTCATAATGGCTTCAGTAAGATCACACACAGTCGGCAACTCCATAGAAAGCTTCTAGAAAGAGATTCGATAACAGAGTTCGATGTAAGGAATGGGTCGAGACCTCTGAGCGGCCACACCTAACTGGCAGGTTGAGCGGTGACCTCGTGGTCGGCCTGGAATGTTTAGCTACCTATATTGACCTTCTAGTACAATGCCTATTTCTTGGCTGTATAGTAAGAGTAATAGAGGAACCAGGTAGGTGGGTGTCCACTGTCCGGCGATAGCGAGCTTCCCCCAAACCCGCAGGAGAGTTTGGCGACCCAGGAACTTGGGGCCTTGTGGCGGAAAGATACTGCTTTAGTATTAAAGCAAGCCTCTTATTGAAATCTAGAATCATCCCGCCCTGATAACTCCGCAGTTAGCCGTCCAGAACGTAGATGGCGCTGGTGTTTGATCTTCATATCTGGCAGCGAGGTCTAGGCCAGAACCATCAACGCCACGGCACATCTGCACGCAATCGGAATGCCAAGGCTTCCAAGAACCGATCTTTCCATAAATACCCGTAAACTCTGCTTGCATGTCGATCATTTTCTTCAATTCAATATGTGTTCTTTCCGTAGTCAGCAAGTAAATATATAGCAGGGCGCTCCTTCCTCGTGCGCTTCGTGATTGACCCTCGCACGTGACCTTTCTCCTCCAATCCGTCACGCGGCAGGCACAACACCTTATTCCATTTATACAATATGCTTAAAGCCATGCGCGTGTATAAATCAACGTCTTATGTAGTTATTTTCGTGTTGTTTGCTTTCGCGTCTGCTTGGGATCCAGTTGTTGATTGTCCCGATGGCGAGAAACGTGCTGAGGTCCAGCCAATCAAGGTTGTAGACGGCTCAATCACATTTGACACAACATTAGCCAGGTTTGTACCTTGTTTACTGCGATCTCACAGCAAACTGACATCTACAGTACATTTCCTCAATCAGCATCTTACATAACCACAGCCGTGTTCGGTATTGGGCCTCCTTCGACATACACCATCCTACCGCAGGGAACACCACCGGTTGGGACTGTCATCAAGAGAACCCCTCTAACCACAATCACTTCAATCATCTCTTCATTGACAACTGCGCGGACACGAACACTGACTCCCGATCAGCCTGGTGATCCGACTACTGTTGTCATTGAAGAGCCTAAGTACAGAACACAAACAGAGGGCGTTGAAGTTGATCACACAAAGACCGTCCAAGTGGGCGATCCCGGCGATCCCAAGACGATCACGGTTGGCCGGGAGTATTACACCACTATCACGGAGAAAGGCAGCAATGGAGAGCCTGTCACCAAGGTCGTTCACGTCGACGACCGAACGACAATTGTTGTAGGGCAACCAAAGGCTACAACCATAACTCAAACCAGAGACATCCAGTCTCCTGTCACGAGGACAATCCAGACAGATAGTTCCGGCGACGTTAGCACCATTGTTATCGAAGTTCCAGGGTCTACACCTGCATATACAACAATCACCCGCACCGGTGCCGTGAGTGCCCCAGTAACATCGACAGAACCTGCGCGTAGCTCAGGAGGCACCGGCACTGTCTTCATAATTCTACCTTCAGACCCTGTTCTTTATGCAACTGTCACTCGCGTTGGCACAGTTACTGCTCCGACCACTAGAACGATTCCTCCAAGCAACCCAGATGGCACAGGCACGATTATAATCGAGGTCCCTCCCGCACGCTGGGCGACCGTGTCTCATATTGGCTCTGTGACCGAACCAGTCACCCATACGATATCTCCAACCCGCGCAGGCGACGATTGGACTGTCGTTGTTGAGCTACCACCTGTCAACACTCGCCTCATTCATACCACTCTATATGGGGAGGTGACAGCGCCAGTAACAACTACTAGGTTCGCAGAAGGCTCCTCTTCAGGATGGGTCATCGTAAACCTCCCTAACCCTATGACAACCACAATCCGTGGCAGTGACATCGACTCTCCAACGACTATTACACAGGAGCCGGAAAATCCCGGAGAAACAGGGGTGGTAATCATATTAACCCCATACAAGACGAGAACGTGGGCTGGATCGCAAGCAATAACAATAACACAGAAGCCCTCTGATCCGAATCAAGAAGGTACTGTTATTGCCCAAGTTCCTCCAAATGTTACTCCTTTTGTTACTGTCACAGATTATTGGACAGGATCAACAACAAAAAACTACAACCTTATCTCCGTCTGGTGCAGATAGAACTGGCACTGTCCTGGTACAATATCCTGAAGATTCCCTCCACTTCGTTGTCACCAGCTTGTACTGGACAGGCTCTGAGACTCGAACCGTGATCATTCCGCCCACTGGACCTCAAGGAACGGGCACCAAGAAAATATTATTCCCCACTGCTGCTATTCGCTACATTGATACATCTAAAACGTGGTCTGGATCGACAACACGTGTCTGGACCGAATATCCGTCCGGACCTGGAGAGACGGGTATTATACACCATGATGTGCCAGCCATGCGTCTTGTCACTGTAACCAATTTTGTTTCAGGTTCTACTACCCGCATATACACACAAGAGCACTCTGGATCTGATATAACCGATACTATTGTGGTCGAGCTGCCATGGATCTGGACCACTATTACCAGCACTGGGACAGACTCGACAAGTCGTACATCAACGCAAATGCCATCTGGCTCCGGCAGGCTAGGTACGGTCTTAGTTGAGATACCGCCTACAGCTATTGCTTGGACCACAACAACGGTTACAGGAAGCGCCAGTACCACTCAGACTGTTTCTCAGACGCCTTCGGGCTCCGGGAAGACAGGGACTGTGATCGTAATGGTACCTCCATCCGCCACACCTTATGTGACAAGCACTTGGACGGGCGGTACAACCAGCACCATCACAAAGCAACCAGACTCGCCTAATGATCAGACCAGAACTGTGGTTGTCTTCGTCCCTCCAAGCATCACACCCTATATCACCACAACCTCTTTCGACAACATAATCTCTGTGCCATACTCTACTACGGTGGCTCCGACTCGTGCTGGTCAAACGGGCACGGTTATTATCGTGAAACCTGTGATTTACGTTACCATTACTCGCTACGGAAGTGTGTCGGCCTCCACGAGCACTCAAACTGCTGGGGGGCCCGAGACTTGGAGTGTGATTATTGACAGGCCACAGCCTTATACCACAATAACCCGCTGGGGAACTGTCTCGGTTGCCTTTACCACAACGCAGGCCCCCCAGAATCCGGGAGAGACTGGCAGTATCTTGATCGATTTACCTCAGCCTTGGACCACAACGGTTCGCTACGGCAGCGTATCGGCGTCTTCAATGACAACTCAAAGTCCCAGAGTTCCAGGAGAAACCGGTACTGTAGTCATTAACTTGCCACAACCCTACCTCACTTCGACTCAGTATGGTAGTTTCACAGCCGCTATGACAAGAACAATAACGGTAGCGGTCCCGGGACAAACAGGAACCATTCTGGTTAATCTCCCTGAACCCTACACGACTATTATTCGATATGGGAGTGTCTCAGTCTCTACTGTAACCACATTAACTCCCCAGAGCCCTGGGATGACAGGAACCGTCCTAATTGACCTTCCACAACCTTACTTGACATCTACTTAGTATGGCAGTGTAACAGTACCTACAACCAGGGTACTCGGCCCTTCCGTTCCAGGACAGACGGGCACCATTCTCGTCGATCTTCCGCAACCGTATACAACTATCACCCGCTATGGAAGTGTTTCTGTCTCTAGTATAACTACACAGAGTGCACAGGGCCCAGGCCAGACATGGACAGTTCTTCTTGATCTTCCGCAGCCTTACACAACCTCCACGCACTACGGCAGTGTCAGTATAGCCACTACCAGAACGCTTACGGTAGCAGTACCTGGTCAAATCGGCACTGTTTTGGTGGATATGCCGCAACCTTACACAACTGTTACCAGATTTGGCAGTGTGGCTGTTGCCACTACCAGGACGTTGACGTTGGCCAGCCCAGGGTCAACAGCCACTGTCATGGTTGATCTTCCCGATCCATACACTACCACGACTCGTTACGGGAGTGTTTCGGTGAGCAGTATCATAACACAGACACCCACTGTTCCCGGCCAAACTGGAAGAATTATCGTCGATTTACCACAACCTTATAAGACTATAACGAGATATGGGAGCTTTACCATCAGCAGTATTACAACTGAGACGGTAGCCAATCCTGGGGAAACGGCAACAGTACTAGTCGACCTTCCCCAACCATACACGACGATAACCAGCTGGGCAGCTTCGATCTCGGTCCCCTCGACCGTCACACAAACGCCTCAGAACCCCGGAGATCCCTTCACCGTCTTTATAGAGTCCCCACAACCTTACACAACCACGACTCGTTATGGCAGTGTTAGTGTGGACGAGACCACCACAGAGACAGCCACTAGACCTGGTGAGCCAAACATTGTCGTTATCAACAGGCCCTACACGACAGTCACGGTCACTACACTTTACTCGGGCACGTCTATTTTGACAGGGCCAACAGCAATCTCTACGATTCCCGCCTCCGGGTCGGTTCCTGGTACAGTCGTCGTGGCGACGGCTCCACCACAACCCGTCACGATTATTCGACTGTATACTGGCACTGCAGTTCTCACCGCGCCTACAGTCAGTACAGTCCCTAACTCTGGGACAATTCCAGGTACAGTGATCATAGAGACCCCTCAGCCTTATGTGACCACGACTCGATATGGAAGTGTATCAGCCAGCACCATGACTACAGAGTTGCCTATAAGTGCAGACGGCACAGCTCTGGTTATAATTGACTTACCGCAGCCATATACAACGATAACCAGTTGGGGAGGTGTCTCAGTTCCCTCAAGAGTAACGCAAACGCCTCAGAGCATCGGGGGAACCATCACGGTAATTGCACACCTCCCTCAGCCTTACACAACAACAACCAGATGGGGCAGCGTGACAGTTGGCAGTATTACTACTGAGTCTGCGTCCGTTGAGGGTCAAGAAGCAACTGTGATTATCGATCTGCCACAGCCATATACAACTGTGACTAGGTACCGCACCGTTACAGCGAGTAGCATCACGACACAGATGCCGACAATTGATGGAGAGACTGCATCTGTCTTCATAGACCTTCCGCAACCATATGCGACGATCTACAGGTACGGAGGCGTGACAGCCAGCGAGACTACCACCGAAACAGGCACTATGCCTGGCGATACAGATACTATCTATATAGACATCCCATTCTCTACAATGACAATCACCGAACTCTATACCGGAGCATCCTTGATCACAGGGCCAATGGCTATCTCCACCATTGCTGCATCTGGATCTGTTCCGGCTACGGTCGTTATGGCCACGCCGCCTGTATTTTCAACGCGGTTTTATACTGGAACAAGCCCAATCTCTGGTCCAGTCACTGTGACTACTCTTTACGGTTATGGGGCTGATCCTGCCACTGTCGTGGTTGAGACACCGCCAGTGACTGTCACGAGATTCTGGACTGGGACAGAGGTTTTAACTGGCCCAACGATTGTTACAACAGTAACACCAACCGGAACTGAAGCGGGGACTGTGATCGTCGAGACCCCTCCTGTGACCATTACTCAACGTTATTCTGGGACTTCCCTCCTAACCGCGGCAATAACTCTCACCACGGTAACTCCGACTGGCACGGAAGATGGAACAGTCATAATTGCCACTCCACCGCCGGCGACTATGACGAGCACGCGACGGTATACCGGTACCTCAAGTTTGAGCGGCCCCATCACAGCGACGACACTATCAGCCACGGGCTCAGACGATGGACCGATCGTGGTGATCGAGACACCTGCACCCCAGCCATCCACCAGCTATCGTCAATACTCAGGGACATCCAGCATCAATGCAGCCAGAGCCGTGACGACTTATCCACCGACAGGAACAGACGATGGAGGTGTTGTGGTAGTGGAGACCCCAGCACCACCTCCAGCTTTCAGTTGTGATGAAGGAGGATACTTGATCCAAGTCCGAACTCTCTACAGGCTCAATCTGGTCACAGGAGTCAATTCCCTAGTGGCGCAGAATGTTGGACCCGGAGCCCCCTCGGGCACAACCAACGGTGGAACCATTAACCCCATTGGCTATAATATTAAAGACAATCTCATTTATGGCATTGTCCAGATTGCAACCGGCAAGAGCCAGGTCATTCGGATTGGCTCCACCGGATCATATACGCTGATGAACACCTTTATTGACGGAAGTGAGTAACCCCACCGACATTATACGACTCCACAAATGTCAGAGGATAGCTAACAGTTATCAGCATGGAACACTGGAGATGTCGACTCTGATGGCATCTTCTGGATCTCAACATATGGAAAGGCGTGGGCGAAGATCGACGTGAACCCAACATCCGCAACCTACGGCAAGGTTCTTCAACAAGGGACCGCAACATCGGCAAATAACTGCGCTGATTGGGTATCTGTACCTGGAGGTGGTCGTTATTTATACGCTCTTCAAGGAAATACATCGAAGACAGTCCTGGCAAGATGGAGCCTCGACACTTTCACTTGGGAAATAATTAAAGACTTTGGTCACATCGCAGGCGACAACCTTTGGTAAGTACTTAAAATTGCATACCACCGTGCAAAACTAACTCGAGGACTAGGGGTGCGGCTTATTCGGTAGGTAATAAGCTCATGTATGCTTCAGAAAATACTTCTGGAGTCATATACCGATTCAACGTTGAGGTAAGTCACAATGCAAACGGTATTTAGTGGGTTACTAACAAAATATGTATAGACTGGGGCTAAATCTCTTGTAATTAACGGTCCGAAAACATCACAGAACGATGGAGCGCGTTGTGTGAACGCTTCGCCTCTCACATAGTTGAGGGCATGCATGCTGGAGACGGGAAAGTTGGGTTGCATCTTATTTACATGAAAGGTCAGAATGAGCCCTTTCGCATCTTCTGCACTATCATTAATACTCATCTTTTTTTCTTAACGCTGTCTTTCCGATTAATTTTGTACTTATCTCATGACACTAGCTATTCTTTATATACTCGGACCTTGTATGAGTCCAGCCATTTGTCCTCAATAATTACCAACTGTGATGCTTGAACCTTTTTCAGATACTCGTCTTCGGGTGTATCCTTGTAATCCTCTCTGTCGATATCTACGAAGCCCTCCTTTGCGATGGAGCGGGGCGTGATCATCAATGAGCGACCTGTGATGGCCGTTAGTACCTCACTATCAATCAGATCTCTTGGACTCACCATTGATGCTTCGATCAGTTGCAATTCTCAACATGCAGCTGGAGACGTCTTTCTGTTCACCAAACTCCACGCCGCGATCAACCAGCCACTTCTCGTACTCTGCTGTTCGAATGGCGCTCTTGATCCAGCAGGGTGCGACGTAGTTTATGCGGATGGCTTGCTCGTGGCTTGATCTTCGGACTGTTCTCATGAAGCCGCGTAGCGCATATTTTGTTCCAGTATATTCCCAGTTGCCCTGTCACATATCAGTCAGATTTGAAGTCTGGTTGTTGACGGCCATAATTAGCAGGGCTTTGTCGGGTACTTACTGGGCTGTCGATCCAAGCAACCATCGAGCCTGTGATAATGAAACAGCGGTCTCGCTCTTCACTCACTGGCTGCTGACGGAAATAATGAACCGCAAGCTTCCATGTATAAAATGTTCCGTCTATATTAACGCGAACAATGTTCAGATCTGGTTTTGTGGGTTCTCCATTGGGGTCTGTAGGTGCCGTCAGTTCAGGGCTCTTCCACTAAATTTTCAGAGGATTCAGTGAGTACACACCATCAAGATTCCACAAGCTATCTCCAGAACTTCGAGAAATGCCAGCATTTGCAATGACAACGTCAACTGAGTTACTTGGACTTGAACTTTTGGCCTTTCCAAACATGGCCTTTTGTTGGTCCCAGTCTCTGATGTCGCACTTGATGAAGACACATTTTTGGCCGTCGGCATTGAGTTCTGCTTCAACTATTTTGCCGCGCTCTTCATTGACATCGGCGAATGTTACCCAGGCGCCGGCGGCGACAAAGTCTCTCACAAAAGCTTCGCCCATGCCATTTGCTCCTCCTGTGATAATCACCGACTTTCCTCGAATATTCTCGAGTTGAGGTGCGATTGTGTGGTCAATTGGACCATTGTAAGCATAGCGATTGACAGCCATGGTGTAAGTGAACTTGGTGGGCTTGGGATTGGTGGCGATGGTGTCTTGTGGAGCGACAAATCAGACGATACTTTAGAGGATCTTTACAAGTTTAGGTCAACCAGATAAACTTGAGCTAGAATTGACAAATGTAATTGTTATTCCCTATCTCCCTCTAAGTATGCAGTTACTGTCCCGGCGTTAAGCAGCTTGGCCGGTTCAGTCCCTGTGCGATATCGCTGTAACCCCGCATTCAGCATCAGCAGGTCACTAACGCCCGGCAATACCGCTTTAGGATAACCATTCTTCAACAACTCTAACAACTTTGCCGAACATGCTTGGCAAAGAGGGAGATGACTTCGGCAATGAAGACGCAAGAGGCACGAGATGCTAACGCAATGGCCTGATTGAGGCTTTGCCGGCCTAGACTAGTGCTGGGAGAGCTGATGGGGTAAAGACAACACCAGGTATTTTACCAACCTTATTGTTAAGCATCATGAGTACTTCAACAACACTTTAAACAGCCTTACAAGACCAATCTCATCCTCACCATCGCTTCAATCTCACTCACATCAGACTCAAAGATCAACTTCAACATCTGTCACAATGCCTGCCTTTGAGTCACCAGAGACCAAGGCGCAATCCGCCGAGGACCTGTCTTCAATGCCAGCAACTGAGCTGCCAGAACTCGTCACTAAGCTAGATGACATCAAGAATGGACTCAGCAACGGCCATACAAACGGTCACACAGCAGATCCGTTTACACTGAGCCAAGAATATGCCTACACACCACGCAAGATCAAGGTCTTCACCATTGGCGCTGGCTTCTCTGGTCTGTTGATGGCGCACAAGTTCCAACATCGCTTCCCTGAGATGGAGGACATTGTTGATCACACTATCTTTGAGGCGCGCAGTGATATTGGCGGTACTTGGTTGGCGAATAATTACCCTGGTGTTCAGTGCGATGTACCCAGTCACATTTACGTACGTTTGCCCTTCTATGATCGCGACTTGTACTTACAGTGTTAGGCATTCCCTTTTGATCCTAATCCCAACTGGGAGAGGTTCTATGCTAGTGGTGGTGACATCTTGTCTTACATGAAGGCGACAGTCAAGAAGTGGAATCTCGACCGTGATTTACAGCTCAACACTCGAGTTATCGGCGCCGAGTGGCTTGATGATCTAGGTCAATGGAAGGTCACAGTTGAACACGAGGGTATTCAACGGGAAGAGTTCTGCCACGTATTGATCTCAGCACAAGGAGTTCTAGTGTAAGTCTCAATCTCTCTGTCTCTCAATCGCAAGTACTAACTAACTGCTCAGTCACGAAGCATGGCCCAAGATCCCCGGTCTGAAGGACTTTGAAGGCCACACCACTCACTCAGCCAACTGGGATCACTCCTTTGACTATTCTGGAAAGCGCATCGCTGTCATTGGCAACGGTTCATCAGGAATCCAGATTGTTCCTCAAATGGCAAAACTTCCTGGAACAGAAGTCACAAACTTCGTTCGCGGTCCAGCATGGGTGTACTACCGTGCTCCACCCTCTAAGCACCTGGGCAGAGAGGACGATGACCCCAATCCCCGCTACTCAGAGCAAGACAAGGCGCGCTTCCAAGACCCAGAGCTTCATCTTCAACATCGCAAGGGAATTATTTCTCGCACGAATAAGTCTTTCTACATCTTCCGAAAGGGCGAGAACAATGAGCGGGGTATGAAGCTGGCTGCTGAGCAAATGGCTGAGAAGCTTGGTCATGATCCTGTGCTGTGCTCAAAGCTTATTCCTAAGTGGGAGTTGGGTTGTCGTCGTATTACACCTGGTCCTGGATATCTTGAGTCTTTCTTGCGGCCGAACTGTCATTTGACGGATAGTGCGATTACACAGGTTACGAAGAAGGGCCTCAAGACTGCGGATGGCAAGGAGCATGAGGTCGACGTCAGTAAGTAGTTCCCCGCCTGTCACATCTGAGAAACATGCTAACCATTCATCAGTTGTGTACGCCACTGGCTTTGACGTATCTTTCCGTCCCCGTTATCCCATTGTCGGTCTAAACAACATTGATCTCCGCGAGCAATGGAAAGAAGACCCAGAAGCATACATCTCCGTCGCCGTCCCCTCCATGCCAAACTACTTCATGATGATGGGACCAAACTGCCTAGGCGGCCACGGCTCCCTCGTCGAGTCCCTTAACTGGACAGGCGACTACTTCGTCAAGTGGATCAAGAAGATGTCCACCGAAGACATCAAGTACGTCGTCCCCAAGAAGGAAAAGGTCGACGCCTTCATCAAGTACTGCGATCAGGTCCACAAGACACTTGTGTGGAGTGGAGGCTGCACGAGTTGGTATAAGCGAGGCAAGGTTGATGGTCGTGTTACGGCGCTGTTTGGCGGAAGTGCGCATTTGTTCAATCGCATGCTGGGGGATATTCGGGCGGAGGACTTTGAGATTGAGTATAATACTGCTAATCCGTTTAGATTCATGGGGAATGGGTTTACGGAGTTTGAGATGGATCCGGAGAGCGATTTATCGTGGTATGTAGAGAAGGCCGAGACACTTCGGTGTTGAGGCTTGAAGGAGGAGTAGGATACCATTTATAGTACTTCAGATTAAGATAGCATTAGATCTACAATTATGAGTTTTCTTATAGATCCCCATGTCAAGATTGCGATTCAGTTTGCGTATATTCCGGCATCGAGATTGTGACTGTTCAAAGAGTTGTGATGAGACTCAACAAACAAATCATAGCGACAAGGCTTGGACCAATTGCCATGAGGCTTTACTTGCTTGTACCAAATATCTTTACATTACTATAGGATATCAAGATTAATGTTTGAAAAGTCAAAATTGTAATCAACAAACGGCTCAAGCAAATCATGATAACGATTGAGCAGGTCCTCATGAAACACTGCATTCTCCGGCGACGGAAGCGCAGTCGCCGTAGTCCCAAACTCATCATCAGCAAGCAAACAGTCCGCGATCCGACTCGTAGATCTCGTCACGAATGGAAACAAGAGCTTCCAGTCAAAGTCATTCGACGGTGCATCCCCAGAGCCATTGGAGCCTGCCGCTCTGCCTTTACCAGCGTGCATCATGGACCGAGGCAGCGCGCGCAGTCGTTCGAAGCCTTGTCGTATAACATTTGCAGAAGCCCACATTTGCTGGAGTTGGCCGACTGCTTGATCCAGAATATCCAGGCCCTCTTCTGCTTCTTGGGAGAATTGCTTGATCCGACTTGCTTGTAACAATGCGATGAAGGCAGTGCCGCAGTACCAGCAGGTAATGGCCATGAGAAATCGTGCGTTTCCACGTGAGAGGATATCTCTGAGAATCCTTGCTATGCATGAAGCAGCTAAGATGGCGGGTGGCAGAGCTTGCGGCAGATCCGGTGTTGTCCTCTGTAGATGCATCACAATAATCGTGGTCAAGTAAGGGAGATGCAATTGATGAACATCTCTGTCGAAACCTTCAGTTCGACTCGAACCGATTGGTAGTTGAAGGTCCGGGGGTAGCGATTGAACCCATGCGACAAGCTCTTGTCTAAGCTCCGTAGGAAATGTCGCTGTTTCCGGAGACGAGTCCACTGCCTTCGATAGTGCCTTAGAAACCTTGCCCATTATACCGGCAAGGCGAACCCAGTATTTAAATATGCGACCTTTCTTCTGTGAAGCCGGGTCGCTTGGGAAATCTGATGGCTGGACTTCTTGTATCGTCATATCTTCGGGGCTGATGATGCAGGGTTTGCTTTGGCAAAGAGACGTCAATCGCTCTCGTGCCTAGAATATGTCAGTACGCCTCAAACTGCGGGCGCGTGAGAACTTACAAATACGGTCCACCATAGGCGCCGTCGCAAACTCAGGTGAAGTGCACTAGAGGCCACGCTCTCTTGTTTCGGCTCACGATGAATGTTCATCTGCTGTGCATGTCGTATTATAACGCTGGTCCACCACCAGCTGGCGTGCCGATGTGCCGTCGAAGGTGAACGAGGCGCCCACCAGTAAAACAGAGAGACAGCCTTGAGGGACGTAAGTATATCAGGCTCCTCATCCATATAAAACATCATCCTCGCTTTCTCATAATACGCAGCCGGTCCCTGGTGGGGTATCAAAGGCGGCTGTATGTGGCTCGCAGCAAGCGCAAGTGCATTCGCAAGCATAGGTGATCGCGCAAGTTCAGAGTCGAGCGTGTCAGGATCAAGGACAGGACACCATGGATAGCAATACTCAAAGTATGTTTCTGAGAAGCTCTGTTGCAGCTCTTGTTGCCGGGGGTCCGATGCCGGATTGCGAAGCTCAAGATTCGCGACAAGTTCTTGCTGCTCAGCTTCGAGCTGGTTCTCGGGTCCGTAGATCTGAAGGAAGCCTGTGTCGACGTCTCCAGCATGACTGCGGCCAGCGCCTTCTGTGGGCGACGTGCTTGACTTGGTAGGATGATTGACTGCAGCATCGGGAGCGCGCTCAGTCGCTGGTATGTTGAACGCGACGTGAATTGGTGTCGCTTGCACAGGCGCTGGGGTGTCGCCCATGCCTGGGTCAATTACATTGTCATCAAAGTCGATTTCTGTTGCATCAGGCTGTTCTTGGTTGTTCTCGCCCACATCTTCACCTTCAATCCCAGTGTTAATACAGCCCAGTTGACACCCCGGAGTAACTTACCCGCAGCGACAATAGTATCGCATTCAGTGCCACACTCAGCCTGGGTAGACGCTCTCCTACGTTGTTTACCCCTTCGTGACGGCCGCAGATGACAATCCTGATCTTGGTTATCACAATTGGAGCATTTCGCCTGCCCCTGCGACGTCCGACTCTGGCAAACTGTCAGCTCAAAGCCGGGCACATGAAGCGAGGAGACTGACCTGCAAATCGCACTTGATCTTCTTGGAATGACAAAAGAAACAAACAGCTTCAGCGCGCTTTCGTTTCGGCTGTCGAGCACTGAAGTGGAGCCAGTTGCCGACGAGTTCTGTCATTGCCGGATGAGAGAAGTGGTTGTTGTGTGAGGTTAGGTGAGGAGGTTGAATGCCGATGCAGGCTCAAGGCGAGATTAACTCTGGACCCCAGACTAACCCCAGATTTAGAAGCCGAGGTCGTGGTTCAGGTTGCAATGGGCGAAGGAGGTGCATTGGTTTTAGCGGGGGTTAGCGCCTGTAGCTAGCAACTTTGCCCCGCTGAGATCAAATTCGGCGTATTTTTCGCCCGCGCGGGGATTGGCGCGTTCCTCCCATAACTCCGGGTGAAGAAGACAGGTATTTCATTCAATCTTATGATGTATTTATCCTACTAAGGCCTAAGCTTTAATATAAATCATAAATTTTGTAAATAATTGAATAATTACATACCAAATCTTATGATAATTAAGGGAAGCCTATGCTGCGTTTGAGTCATCTTCTAGATTCTCACGCCGCTTCAGGGTAAGCTTTTGCGACGACATTTACCCCATTTTGTCACAAGGGATAGCAGCGTGCTGTGGACTACGGCATGGAAACATTGGAATACTGATCAAAATGTATCTCATTCGAACATTGAATTAAAACTCATAGACTATTAAGTTCTGTCTGCTGATTTAAGCTCTCAGCCATAAGACTCTGCTGCTAAACTAAGACTTGATACATTCCGAGCCAAACTCGACAACCACTTATGAACCGTAACATTTAGAGAATATAACGGAATTGCATGTTCTGACTGGTTAGCACATGAGCCCCTGAGTGACAACAGACGACTTACCTTCTTATCAGTGAGGTCATCCTCATAGGCATGGTCAAATCCTTCGGTGGTACCAGACTTGTCACGCTTGCTGTTGGACCACATGCATAGGCCACGGTAAACAAGAGCAAGGAGACCAGCTATGATGGAAGTAACAACGACAACAATAAAACCGGGCTCAAAGCGAGGTGCGTCTCCTTTCTTGAAGCAGAGAGGACCAACGAAGTTACCAAGACAGTAGCCGATATAGAGGCCGGATGAGGCGACGGATCGCTTGGTGTATCCCGCAGTGTTGGCAATCTGATGGCCCATCAAAACTGCATATCCACCGCCCACAGATGGGAGAATGTACACTGCAAAAAGCAAGGCGCCTGTAGCTGAGAGTGGAAGAAGCCAGAGCAACAAAGCGGCGAGGACAGTGCCCATCTGAGCAATAAAGACCAGATAGGACCTGTTGTTCTTGAATTTGTACGCCAGGTAGGGGAACAGAAGTTGAAGTGTTCCAGCATATGCACCACAGGGCATCATAAGCAAGAGAGAGTTCAGGGTGCTGAAGCCGAAACCGTGGATGATGATAGGAACGAAAGTCGAAATAGGGGCATTGGCAATCATAGACAGGAAAGCAATAGAGAAGACGGTCCAGAACTTAGGGTCAAGCAGGAGTTCCCAGATCTGAGCGACCTTGAGATGAGTGTTGCGGACACCAGAGTTGTTGGTCTTGAGTCTTGCAACCAAGATATATCGTTCTCTCTCGTTGAAGCCCTTGGCACGGACAGGATCGGGAGGAAGGACGAAGACGAGGATGATACCCCAGACGATGGTGAGAGCACCAGAGAAGTAGTACATATATCGCCAAGAGGATACGCCTCCGTTGATTTGGCCGAATCCGTAGTTGATGATAGGGGAGATGATCGAGACGTATCCGGTGCAAGAGTACCAGATACCCATGCGCATTGCCTGCTCGTTCTTCTTATAGAAACTTCCCTACAAAGACTAAGTAAGGACTCAACGGGTATGAAAGAGGCAGACTTACGACAATCATCATAAACATGGGAGAGATACCAGATTCCAACAAGCCGAGGAAGAACCGCTGAGTATAGAGTGTCTTGTAATCCTTGCACACCACAGTCAAGATGAGGCAGATACCCCAAAGTGTGACAATGCCGGAAGCAACCCGTTCGATGGGATATCGCTGAGCGAGTATCATAGCAGGATAAGCTCCAATGATGAAACCGAGATAGAAAATGGCAGCTGACATGGAATATCGATCTCCGGTGAGAAGACCGAGATCTTCTCTGAGTCCGAACAATGCCTTAGAGAGTACATGTTAGCAACGACATGAAGCTCGAAGATGCCATACTCACAGCTTGGGACAGCATAGCCTTGTCGTAGTACTGCAGTCCATCTGTATATCGTTAGCTTGCATCCCCTGCTCGACGATCATGCAGCTTACATGTAGCACAGAGAACAGGCATGAGCTTCCAATCAATCTTGCGGCGCAACTTCTTCTCCTCCGCCTCAGTCCAGGCCTCATCACCCGCATAGGCACCAAGGACTTTCATCGCCTCATCCTGATGGACGGTGTCAACCTCGACGCCTTGCTTGGGAGTCATGTCTGCCTCCTCTCGATGATTGATAGCAGCGCCCTTTTCAGAATCAGACATTGTTGATTAAATGATGAATGATGGTGATGATGATGGAGCATTTCGAGTGGATCGGAGCTCGATACTTATCTTGATTGAATCTTGCTTTGACGCTGGATGGTACGGGGTAAAATTCTGGGGTAGAGTCCGGGGTGGGATTGTTTGTGCTGGATTGGCTTGGCAAGCTTTTCTGCTTTTGGTTTGCCGATCATTGTGCCGATGGCCTGGGCTCGACGCTATCGTTGCGGGGTGACAACCTATTGACGCGTGAGCTCGTACAGTTCAAAATCTTCTAATCATCTGGGGCATTCTGATCTTGACCAAACGTGGGGTTATGAGCCTAAGAACATTTAAGTTAAACTATTGGTAAAAGCAGCAAGTTTGTCTCGGTCTAGCAACACCCAAGTCACATCCAACAAAAACAACATGGAGAAAGCACCGCAACTTGAGATCCCCCCCGGAGAGGCAATCAAAGCCGTCAAGCTCATTAATCCAGTCAATTTTGGTCCTGCAATTCTCGAGAGGTTCATGGCACCAGCTGTTCCTGGTCTCGAGACATTCAAGAGTTCTCCTTCGCTATCATTCCTTATTGAGCACCAGTCTGGGAGGAAGCTAGTGTTTGATCTAGGAATTCGAAAGGATTACAACAATTACTCACCGTCTATTGTCAAGTATTTGCCGACTACCAAGTACACTATCGAAGTAGCGGGGAATGTGGCGGACATTTTGCAGGATAATGGTGTTCCCTTGACTGAGATTGAAGCCGTGATATGGAGGCAGGTCCACGCCACCGAACTTATCTGTTGATGGCTAAATTTACTAAACTCTCTAGTCATTGGCATTGGGATCACATCGGTGATCCTTCTAGCTTTCCTCATCGGACAGATCTTGTCGTTGGACCGGGTTTCAAAGATGCAATGCTGCCAGGAGCACCGGCGAACCCAGAGTCTCCCATCCAAGAAAGCGACTACGCGTACGTATAGTTCTAAAACATGTAGATGATCAAAGCTTACCATTGGCAGGAATCGTAATCTGCGTGAGATTAGTTTCCAAGGTCCAGACTCTCTCAAGATTGGTCAGTTCCCCGCGTTTGACTATTTTGGAGACGGTTCATTCTATCTCCTCGACAGTCCCGGGCATGCCGTTGGTCACCTTTGTGGCTTGGCACGGACTACCACTTCCCCAGACACTTTCATTCTCATGGGGGGAGATGTTTGTCACTACGCAGGTATCTTCCGTCCCTCCAAGTTTCTTCCAGTGCCAGATACCATCAGCCCTCATCCATGCCATCCACATGAAGATGGCGTTCTCTGTCCCGGAGAAGCTTTCGTACGACTACAAAAGTCACGAGGAAGAGAACCAACTGATACTCTCTTCGACTTGACGTTTGGCTTGGACTTAGAACTTGCTTCCAAGACTACCAAGCAGCTACAGGAACTAGACTGTAACGAGAATATCTTTGTGGTTGTTGCCCATGACTCCACCGTACGCGATGGCGTTCCTCACTTTGCGAAGAGTCTGAACGATTGGAAGCAAAGAGGGTTTGGAAAGGGCTTGAAGTGGGCTTTCTTACGCGATCTGGAGAAATTCTGGGAATCTGAGGGTTTACTGGAAAGCCGAAAGGACTCGGATGAAAAGACAAGATCGTAACAACTTAACTAGTGGATAGTTGAATTCGACTATATTCTAAGCTATATTCATTTGAGAAGTCACCGTGAAGTAGCCGTCGTTTACTCAATATCGGGCAACTTTTATCTGGATTGCCGACCTGAAGTCTACTAAATCTGACAGGTGTCAAAAGTGACCTTTGGCTTATGACTCTAATGGCTTGGCAAGTGATTAATTCAACAACTTCGGTTTCTTATCAACCCCGTGTCCGAGTATCGGACGCCCTTTGGCTAGCGTTACGCGATGTCAAATGACTCGGCAATACCTGGTTATCCTATTTGGGAAAGGCGGGATAGCCTCAACTTTTAGCTCTCGGTTACATGATACCCCAGCCATCAACCCCCGGATGTGCGGGGTCGAACAAGGACTCCCCGGAATGCATACAGAGGAGAATAAACTCGCGGGCATAAATCGACACGCCGGACGTAACCCTCATGATACCCAATGTGCTGCAACCTTCATCGATCTTTAAAACTTTGTCATACCTCAGCATAACGCCACTTCTGTATCTGGCAACACAGCCTATTATCATCGTTACACAAACTTCACAATGCCTTCAGCACAACCAATTCGTGGTGATGCGTTTGGATCACTAGACAGCAACTTAGACTATGATGTTCTTATCATTGGTGCTGGACTCAGTGGTATTCTCAGCCTGTACCGGATGCGGGAACTTGGCTTGAAGACACGAGTTATCGAAGCAGGTTCCGGGGAAGGCGGAACTTGGTTCTGGAATAGGTATCCTGGTGCTCGGTTTGATTCAGAGAGCTACTCATACATCTTCTCATTCTCACAAGAAGTTCTCGATGAGTGGAATTGGACCGAGCATTTTGCTCCGCAACCAGAAACCCTTCGGTACATCCAGTATCTCACAGACAAGTTTGACTTGAAGCGTGATATGCAATTCAACACACGCGTGAGATCAGCAAAATTTCAAGAGGATACGTCGTCGTGGCTGCTGGAGACAGAAGATGGCGAGCAATATACATGTCGGTATCTCATCACCGCCATGGGCATCCTCAACCAACCGACTTTACCAAACATTCCCGGTGTACAAAACTTCAAGGGGCAAGCCTGGCATACAGCTAGATGGCCCAGCGATGCTTCCGCTCTGAACGGCAAGCGAGTGGGCATTATTGGCACTGGTGCAACAGCAATTCAGACAATACAAGCCATCTCGGATAAGGTCGGCCACTTAACAGTATTCCAAAGAACACCGAATTGGACAGCTCCACTACGAAACAAGAAGATCAGCCCAGAGGAGATGGATGAGATTCGCACAAGATACCCAGAAATCTTCCGCAAATGTGCCGAATCATACGCATGCTTCATCCATGTCGGTGACAGCAGGAGTGTCTTCTCCATGACAGAAGAGGAACGTCAAGAGCAATGGGAGAAGCTATACGCCGAACCCGGCTTCGCAAAGGTTCTCAGTGTCTCGGCAGATGTCTTCACAGACCACAAGGCGAACGCGCTTTACAGCAAGTTCCACGCCGATAAGATCCGCGCAAGAATCAATGACCCAGAAGTTGCTGAGAAGTTGATCCCCAAGAATCATGGTTTAGGTACAAGGAGAGTTCCTCTTGAGAGTGGCTACTTTGAGGTTTTCAATCAGTCGAATGTCAAGTTGGTTGATATTAGAGAAGACCCGATTTCTCAGATCACAGAGACTGGCGTTCAGACTGGAGATGCGTTCTATGAGCTTGATGTTCTTATCTACGCTACTGGCTTCGACGCTGTCACTGGTTCTTTCAACGCAGTTGATATTGAAGGCCGAAATGGGACGAAGCTGAAGGATGTTTGGGCTGAGGGCATCAGGACATTCTTGGGACTTACAGTCCAGGACTTTCCTAACATGTTCATGATTATGGGTCCTCATCAGATGTTTGGAAACATTCCTAGGTATGGCTATCAACTTCCTTTACTACTATCAGTACTAACCAGCTGCCTTTAGGTCCATTGAGTATGCAGCAAACTGGGTTGCCGAGTTTATCCGATATGCTCGTGACAACAAAATCATCAGCGCTGAGGCAACCGACAAGGGTATGGAGGAATGGACCCAGCATGTGCATGAGTGCGGTAAAGGTCTATTAGCTAATGAAGTTGACTCTTGGATGACTGGTGTCAACAAGAACTTGGCTAATAAGCAGAAGAGATCCATGACAAGATATAATGGTCCTGCGCCGGGTTATCGAAAGAGATGTGATGAGGTCAAGGGGAGGGATTACTCGGATTTTGTGTTAAGATACGCTTGAGGATAGAGTCTATTAGAATTTAAAGGTTATTATGAAATGATAATTTTTGATCAAATCGAGACCCGAGAGGTGCTATAGGGAGTTTGGCTGATTGAGTAGCTTCATCTTGAACCTTGCTCTAAACTTATGAAGACTTAGGATACTTTAGGATAATTTAGAGTATTTTAGAACATCAGTTTATAAAGCTTTGGAATATTCTCTAGTGCTTGTCTTATCTATCTAGTTCAGATTTCCAAGGCCCTCAAGGTTATGGTAGAAAAGGTGTGCTGGCTAAGCGGTTTTAACTTCAAACTGCCCAGCCTCAGGGTTCGAGAGTGCCCATATAATTCCCTCCTCCATAACTCTGTCCCATCTCTTAGACTCAGTCAACTGATCGCCATATCTACGAAATCCATGAGGCAGCCCTCTAAAGACATGGATATCCGTGGGGACACTGCAATCATTTCATGTCAGTCGATACAACGATGCTTCAAACAGCGGCTGTTGACTTACCCCGCCTCGGCAAGCTTCTTGCCATATAAAAGTCCTTCGTCACGTAGAGGATCGGCACCGGCAATGCCAAAGACAGTGGGAGGAAGTCCTTTGACATGGGAAGCCGATGCGTCTCCAGTGTTTGCTCGGAAATCATCAGAATCTGGGAAAGGAACCGGAAACTTCAGCATTCCAGTAAAGAAGTCGATGACCTTCTTGGGAAGGATCGGTGCGTCTTCATTCTGGACATATGAAGATACTATGGGATTCGTGAGTTGGTCAAGTTGAGATTGATAATGATCAAGATGGACCAAGGCTGGGATCATGAGGATCTGTCCAGCAATCTTGGGATACTGGCGAATACCTGGTGCAGAGGTGCTCTGTCTCAGAGTCAGGGCCGCTGCCAATTGAGCACCAGCGCTGATACCGCCGATGACAACCTGGTCAGATTTGCCTTCAAGCTCATCGATATGATCGTGTACCCAGTAAAAGGCATCTTCGACGTCATTCCAAGCTGTGGGGAATGTATGGTCCGGCGTGTGTCGGTAGTTCACATTGACAACGGTTACTTTTGCTCCAATTGCAATCCGCGAAGAGATAGCATCTTCGGACGAGAGAGTGCCGAATAGATACCCACCACCATGAAGGTGGATGTAAATCGGTAGGCGAACATCATCCGCAGCATCGACAGGCCTATAGCTTCGAGCTTCTATGAAAGAATTGTCTCTCGTAGGAATCTTGAAGTCTTTCATACGGACCAAATGACCCAACTCCTTCATACCATTCGCAGATATCTCCTCACGACCTTTGTTGACAACAGCTTGTCTCTCATAGATATCCGCGAAGGTTGGGGGAGGAGGTAGACTTGCCTCTACCGCAAGCCATTCAGCAGATTTGGGGCCATATTCCGAAAAGTCGCACATGATAAAGATTTGATGTGTTTCAACAGATAATTCAAGTTATTGTTTAGTCTCAATAGGTAGTTTACTCGCCTCACCAAAATACAGTCTTAAGGGGTATTGAAGCCTCAGAGCACGTAATTGGCTGTAGCCATGTGATTCCGTCCCCGTTCCTGCTATCTTACCTCGGCGCGACCCCACAAAATGAGGTTGAATTAGAGTATTAAGCTCTGGCAATTCCCGATTAGGAAAGCCGCCCAACAGTTCCGGAGGAAGAAGTACTCCATGTCGACCTCACGATTAAATAATGTGAAATGAGACGATTAATTGTATCGTTTGATAATACAAGAGATCTACAAACATAAACCGCCATGGCCGAGATACCCACTCAACCTCCGTCTCGTTCACTAAAAGACAAAGTCGCCATTGTCACAGGCGCTGGCTGCTTTGGAGATGGTATTGGCAATGGAAGAGCCATATCAATCATGTTGGCTAATGAGGGCTGCAATGTGATATGCCTTGACATGGATTTAGAATGGGCAACAAAGACAGCTGATATGGCCAACCAAAGCTCAGCTTCCAAAAAGGCGATACCGGCACAAGGGAATGTTACAGACGCAAATGATTGCGAAAAGGCCGTTTCTCTTGCACTGAAGGAGTTTGGCCGCTTGGATATTCTAGTCAACAATGTCGGCATAGCTGGAGCTTCAGGGACTGCCATTGACGTGGATATGGCCAAGTGGACGATTGGGCTTGAGGTTAATGTTTCGAGCATGGTTTTGATGGCAAAGTATGCCATACCAGCAATAGCCAAGAACGATGGTGAAACCAAAGGATCCATCGTCAATATGGGAAGTGTAGCTGGCTTGAAGGGCGGTACACCTCATCTCTTGTATCCAACTGCGAAGGGGGCTGTGGTCAATATGACGAGAGCCATGGCAGCTCACCACGCCAAAGACGGCATTAGAGTGAACTGTGTCTGTCCCGGAGTAAGCTATGAACCTATGAGAGCAGGAGGACTGAGCTAACATTTGATAGATGCTTTATACACCAATGATGTACGCAAAGGGTATGTCAGAAGAAGCCAGGGAAGCGAGAAAGGCAAGGAGTTTACTTGGAACCGAGGGTACAGCTTGGGATGCTGCTTGTGCTGTTGTGTTTCTGGCGAGTAACCATGCAAGGTGGATCACAGGGGCTATTCTGCCCGTTGATGCTGGAACAACTGCTGCTGTTGGAACTAGCTTGCCTGCTGGTGCAAGTGTTAATGGTTGAGATCGACTCTACATCAATAGCAAGACTTTAATTTTCTATCGGAATTATGGCTGTCAGATTAAGCTTCTTCAACTGCCCAAGGATGACTAGACTTCGAGTACTACTAAGTTTTGAGTTTGATAGTGCCTTTCGGCTAACCAGTACAAAATAAGCCGTCAATCAAATAGAAACTCTTTGTAGATCATCGGAAAATCAATTGAATTTACTAAGAATCCTATTCATGTAGTAACGCCACTCTCGCCTTGATCTTTCCTTCACCCAATGCCCCAAGAACTTCCTCAAAATCCGGAAGCTTTCTCGTTTCCACTCGTGGGCTGATATGGCCAGAAGCGATAAGCTCAAGAACCTTCTCCAGGTCTCTGACCTGGCCACCGTAAGAGAAGATGAAAGAAAGCCTCTTCCTGGTACCGATCTTCATATGAATCGTGTTTTCTGTGTCAAGGCTGCCGATGCAGAGAAGTTTGCCTCCGCGGCGTACTAAACAAATATTGATATGAGCTTGGAAAATTTCAAACGAGATATTCGCTTACCGATATGTTGAGCGTCTTCGAATGTCTGATGAGTACCAACAAAGTCAAGAACAGTGTCGATCTTTCCTTCCAGACCATTCTCTTTGATGAAGTCCTGGGGAGGTTTCCCTACTGGAACGATGTCTTTCTCAGGTATACCAAGGGCCTTTGCTTCATCAAGCAGTTCTTGTCGAATATCGGAAACTATCACTCTTGCTCCGATATAACGAACAATCTGAAGAGCATTGAAACCCAGCCCACCGAGACCAAAAAGGAATACGGTCTCATGCTTTTTGACTTCTCCTCTCCTGGTTATGGCGTGGAAGGCTGTGTTCACAGCGTCGGTGGCTACGGCAGCCTCTGCTGGGCTGACACCTTCGGGAACCTTGACTGCAGCTCGAATATCAACTACGGTATATGGTGCGTAAAAGCCATCTTGCCCAATACCTGAGTGATGGCCTCTTTCGCACAGTTGAGCCAGATCGCGAGAACATTCGGGGCAGTCGTCTTGGTTACAACCAGGAACCGCATGAAGAGCCACAATATCTCCCTTTCAACCATTCAACACTGGCTCGTTCCAAAATTTGAAGAATATCACTTACGACTTTCAGTCCGTTGTCTTGAACGTTGCTGCCAATTTCAATAATCTGTCCACAGCCTTCATGGCCCAGGATATACTTTTCCTGAAACCAAGATGCTTGCTTTTCTATCGTAAGGAGAGAATGGTCGCTCCTACAAACTAAAGTCTGGTCAGATATAGTCAACTACCAAGAGGGTTTCTTCATACCTCCAGATGCCAGCATCTTACAAAGAATGCCATTTGGCGATACTTTGGGAACGGGCACTTCTTCAAAAACCTTGAAGATGTTAATGCATTACTTTATGAAAATCGGGACTTTGCATTATTACCGGCTTCGGACTTCCTTTGTGTTTCCTCCACGCAAACATGGTTGCTGGCACTCTTTCGGAATTCGTGACAGTCATGGTGAAAATTGGCCGGTAATCTGAATATGATGATCAATATTTCTCACTGCAATATGGGCGACAGTAATCCACCCTATATCAAATCCTACCATTCGGCTTTCCCAGAGCTGTAGTCAGCTCGGTTTCCTTTCCCAGACACGGACGCGTCTCGGTAGGATTTTCTACCGAGGTTCTCCGAGGCAACGAGAACCTATGGTTGGCTTAGAAATCCACTTGTAATAGTCTGGAGAATGCGGGGGATTGGCCGCTATCTGCAATGGCTGCAATGGCAATGCTCTCGGTTTTCCTATAAGAGTGTAGCTCCGCCAAGAACTCCACCACAATTTGTTTTCATGACGTTAGGTCGCTGACTCGCTGGCTTGCCGATGACCTTCAATAAGAAATTCATTCTGGCTGTCTCGATATCGTTCTAACCTATCATATTGCGAATCGCGTTTCAACGTGCGAAAAAGAAGGACTTTTTATCAAAATGGTGTTTACATCTCCAAGCTGGGTTCCTCAGCTGCCAATTGGTGAGTCGCGTGCCTCAATTGACGAAACTTCCCGTTGCTGACACATTGAAGATCCTCCGGATTCGATACCTATTGCTGAGTTTATGAAGAATGAGGCTTATGGTCGCCAACCCATTGCCAAGAGCAGACATCCTTTTACCTGCGGTATCACTGGTCGTTCATACTCAGCACCAGAACTATTCGAGCGGTCAGAGTCCTTTGCAAGAGCTCTGGCTAAGCGTCTTCAATGGCAGCCGAATGAGGGAACACCTTGGGATAAGGTTTTGGCTATCTTCTCCCTGAACACAGTACGCATATGCCGGCTTGCATGAGAGCAGCTATCTGATCATGACTCTAGATTGACTTCGTCACCGCCATCTATGGCGTTCACCGCCTCAATGGCATAGCCACGCCAGCCAATGCTGCTTACTCCTCTGATGAACTTACTCATCAACTCAAGGCATCAGGAGCCAAAGCTCTTGTTACTTGTACACCTTTACTCGAAGTGGCACTTGAGGCAGCAAAGAACGTTGGCATACCAGATGAAAACGTGTATTTGTTCGACATCCCGCGAGCTGAGCCCACCTCAAGTTTCAAACATGCCTCTGTAGGGGATCTTATCAATGAAGGTTCGAAACTTGCAGAACTTGAGAAGCTCCAGTGGGTTAAAGGTCAGGGTGCACGCCAGACAGCCTTTCTATGCTTCTCAAGTGGAACATCGGGCTTACCAGTAAGACCTCCATCCCAGCTATGACACACGCTAACATGATGCAGAAAGCTGTGATGATATCTCATAGGAACGTCATCTCGAATGTGTTACAGCATGTCACTTACGACTCTGTTGCCAGACGGAAGAAAGGTGTAGAAACTCAAGCAGTCACAGGATTCTTGCCTTTCTCTCATATCTACGGCCTTGTTATTGGTGCTCATACTTGCACGTGGCGAGGTGACCAAGTCATTGTGCTTCCAAAATTTGAGTTTAACGACTTCCTCAAGTCTGTCCAAGAGTTCAAGATTCGGCAGCTGCTGGTGGTTAGTTTATCAGCGATTCTTACACCTAAATTATTACTAACAGGCTTCCAAGGTACCACCGATCATCATCCAAGTCCTACGATTCAAAGATATTTGCGCCAAATACGACCTAAGCAGTGTTAAATTTGTCTACTGTGGTGCGGCCCCCCTGGGCGAGGAAACAATTTCCGACATGAAGAATCTTTACCCTGATTGGACGATTGCCCAGGCCTATGGTATGTCTATCCACCATAAATCTCCAAGAAATATGACTGATAGGAACAAGGAATGACGGAAACTGCAACTGTCGTGACATCTTCAAGCGAAGATGATGTCTTCACGAGAGGCTCTGGATCCTTGTTGCCGGGTGCCAAAGCCAAGATCATTGACCTTGAGGGCAACGAAGTCACTGAGTATGACAAGCCAGGCGAGCTCCTCGTTCAAGCCCCATCAGTTGTGCTCGGCTACTTGAACAACGAAAAAGCTACCTCTGAAACCTTTGTGCATCACCAAGATGGAAGATATATCCGCACCGGAGACGAAGCCATCGTGACCTTAGCCCCGTCTGGTCATGAGCATATTGTGATTGTTGACAGAATCAAGGAACTCATCAAGGTCAAGGTAAGTGAACCACTTCGTGGCTGGTGAAACCAATACTAACAATTCGCAGGGCCATCAAGTTGCACCCGCGGAGCTCGAGGCTCATATCCTGACGAGCCCTCATGTCTTCGACTGCGCTGTGATCCAAGTACCTGATGAGAGGTCAGGAGAGGTACCAAAAGCTTTCATAGTGAAAAGCTCTTTGGCCGAGTCCTTGGATGAGAAGCAAGTGGCCAGTGATATCATGAAACATGTTGCGGACAACAAGGCTTCCTATAAACAGCTTAGGGGAGGCGTGGAGTTCCTAGAGGTTATACCCAAGAGTCCAAGTGGGAAGATCCTTCGTCGATTGCTCAGGGATAAGGAGCGAGAGAAGAGACGGGCTGAGGGGGCGAAGCTATAGATCTTAGAATATGCGAGCGTTTGTATAGCATTTCGATTAATTTGCTTGTCCTCTTTTCAAGGATTAATAGTAGTTCACGTCACTTCTCCGTCCTTAAGAACGACTTTATCGTGGTTATTGTCTTCTACTTATCAATCTTACGATCAAGGAAAATAGGAGATAGGATTTATAGATCTCCGAGATTCTCAGATTCTCAGAGTTCTGAGAGAAGGGGATGATATGCTAGGGTGGGGGGTTATGGCCAGGCTGTACCTAGGCCTCAAGGAGCAAGAAAACAACAGAGCTTAATATAAGGTATCAAAATAAACTCAGCGAAAGATACCCTAAGCTTAGTAAATATATCCTAAATTTATACAAATTTACCTAAATCTTTTTATCATTTAAGATCAAGATCTTAAGTTTTCTTTCCTTCTCTAACTAGGCTGCTAGGACACTCAAGAAAAATACTAAATATTACTTGGCTTGTAGCAATCAATCACGAATAGGATATCGATGAAGCATAACCGTCACGTATTAATGCGAGTTTGATCAAAACGAATTTTATTTATTAAGTGACCGGTATGTAGACACGGTGAAAGGAACCCAACTTGATAGCAGTAGCACATCGCCACGAATGTTGAAGTGCTTGAGAGCTGATATAGCCTGAGCAAATGCTCTAGACTTCTTTGTGCTGTTCCAGGGCCCCATGGGAAATGAGTGAAGTGTTGGGTTCAGCGATTCTGCTGAGCTCTCTCCATGAGCTTGTACGAGTCGTCACGGACGCGTTGCTGGTAGTCGAGGATATTCTTCACCTTGTTGAGGGCTTCGATGCCGAGGGCCCTCTCGAAGCTTTCCTCGGGGAATTGGTTGAAGGCGTCTGCGAGGATTGCCAAAGAGGGTCCAGCAAGGTCTGAGTCCTGCATTTCAATTCGTTCACCCGGGAGCTGGTGTTCCCAAGAGATCTGGTTGATATCCTCAGCCAAGACACTCTCAAACTTCTGGATACGTTCATGAGATTCAGGAGAGTGCTGTTGGTACTAGCTATGCACTCTCATCTTGATATCCAGAGGCAGAACCGAAAATGTATAGAAATCCATCAAGAGTTCCATCTGAGGCTTGAATGACTTTCGGTCGATGGTTGCATCTCGCAGCTGTCTGAGTAGCTCGCCTACTCGGGCAAGAGCTTGTTCCCGGGTGATAGACAGAGCCACAGTGTAGACTGCGTCACCGGCGTCGCGGCTTAGACGGCGGTCAAGTGGCTGCAAGGCTTGATCTGGACTTTCGCTTTCACTGACCAAATGGTTCCCAAACACGGGTGCGGCACGAAGGATGGGAAGTTCGCCATGAACAACGGCAAGGTATCTGTGAGGGGGCGGCATGGTTGCTTTGACAGTCCAGATACCATGAGATAGCTCGGTTGTCGGGCTGTTGACTGAATTATCCCGCGTGACCAAGAATGGATTCTGGCCGGTTGTCCCAAAGACTTGGATGGCAACCTTGAGCCAAGCCACAGAGCCATGTTCGCCAAGAATCTCAAGGATGGAGCTGTCAGGCTTGACGGGGGCTATCTTGCGGTAGTTGAGAGAAACGATCAGAGAAACCAGGATTGGGGCAGGGAGGCAAGGTACCTGCTCACCCTTGCGAGGAAGCTGGAGTGCTCTCACACATGCGTCCTTGATGGCGTGATATCCCTCAAACTCGGTGAAAATAGTAGCCAACAACAGGTTTCCTGATTCAAGTTGGGTGACGCATCCGTCCCAACATTGAGGAAAGTCTTGGCGGGTCATAGATACAACCGAAAAGATGTCGTCAACCATCTTTTCGTAGATCTCTCTGACACGTGGTGCAGGAAGATGCTTCAAAGGCAGGACAGGATACTTGTTGAAGCCGAGCTCTTTGAGATTCAGAGGGCTTGCGAACAAGACTTCAGAGATATGTGTGCCCTGGTTGGCCGGCACATGAGTTGCCTCTTCTCCAGCCATGATTGTCTGGTAAGAAAGTTAGCTCAGTAAACCACAAGATACCCAGATATGGAAATTCTTACCGGCGGGGCAAAATGAAGCGTATCAGCAATGGAAGATCTTGCGAATTCGCGTGTCGCTTGGAAATGGCCGATGTGTCTGAATTCTTGGAAGGCCTGAGAAGAGAAAACGGTCAGTTAATCTGTCTAAAGCACGCTTTGATATCAAGAAGAAAACCGACCTTCGATAATACGAGCCGGAGAGGGTTGACTGAAAGTCTTCAGACCACGCAAATGTAGTAGAACTCCGAAATGTCTTGCTGGGGAACACAAGTGGACTCGAATACTGTCTGTCTTCTTCGCCCAGTACGAATGTACGTCTAGGCGAAGCAGAGGATAATTCTCAAGATTTGTATGCAGGAAGGATAAAGAGTGAAATTTTTGAGATGGGTGAGAAAAGGAAAAGAGGGTGGAAATGTCGACCGTGATGGATTTAGCCGATGAAGGGAGAAGAAAAGTGATTCTCGCACTGACCTAGAAATTCTTAAGGCGACATCAAGGTACCAATCACACAATTACTGCTGTTTCTCGGAATATAATTGGCCCTCAGCTCTGTCGGTACCTATACACAGCTTGAATGGGTTGCCAGGTTACGCGATGTCCCCTGATCAGGTTAGATCTCAGTCATGGGGAGTGAATATCTTCCATGAGCTGGCAGTGCAGTGCAGTTGCGTGGCACACCAGGGAACTATCGTAGGAAGTTTGAGCTGTTTGTCACTTGAGTGGCAGCATATCTGTATAAGGAATGCAGACCTCAAGATTTCTCTTAAAGATAGAAATGCAAGGTCGGCCATAAACGGTTGCAGTAACTGCGTCAACTCTAACGTCGCAGGTCGAATTCGGTACTTTCCAGGTTTTTCTTTCCGGTGCTCATTGTGCATGTAGATTTTGTAGTTGATCTGTTACTTTCAAGGTAGAAGATGTCATTTGATGGTGGTCGGAAAACAAGATCTATCTTAAATGTTGTAGAAGTCGATTTACTTAACTTGTCACTTACCTCATGCTGATGCACATCGACAGTCTGGGCTATTTACAAGCTGGCTATGCAATCTTTGGATAACTGGACACCTTGAAGTACCAGGACTGTCAAGATCATGTCGATATGGAAGGTTTAAATTTCCAATGGAACTCTTTGCTTCGCTTAGTTACAAGAGCCCAGGGGAACTGTATGCCTATACTAAAGATACTAACTTAGTAGATACGGGCCTCTACTTGGTCCACTGTCAGGTCCTTCGCATTGGCAAGCTCGTTTTATGTCTCCTCGACCACTCCACGGCCCTATAATAGAAAACATCCTCCTTGACCTTCGCCGTGATCTTATCCATATCCACATCCTGTCCATCCTCTACAGCCCTTTCAAGTTCCGTCAAAAGAGCCTGACAGTCCCAACACCCACAAACACGATACTCTTGTCCAAAGTACACCCGATACAACCTCCTCGTCTCGCCGAAACCATCGCCCAACTGTGGCTTCTCTATTGTATCATCATGATTAACAAACTTGCCTGTCAACACCTTCATTGCTTGTCCATAATGCTTCGCCGTGCATTGATGGGTATGCCAGACAAGATCAATATCTAACGTCGGTACAACAGTGGTTCTGGACATCTTGAGAAGCTTGCAGAAATTCTGGTACCGCGCCATAGCTCGTCTAATAGAGTACTGAAGAGCAGGACTGCGAATCCACATGAAGGAATTCATCTTATCAACAAACGAAGCCTGACGAATAACAGCATCCCTGAGCTGCTTCGCCAATTCCGTATCATACTCTCGAAAGAGCTGTGAGTATTCCTTACATGGACTCTCGTATATCGCGGGCCTATAACCACTGACCCCAAAACCGGTATTCGACATATGGATGAGCGTGATAGATGTAAGGTCTTTCCATGAAAGAATATCGTTGAAGAGGTTTGGTGCAAAGCCAGATGCCTCTTCATAATTCGCTGCTGCAGCTGGAGGTAGGGTAAAAGCCCACTCTGTATTATCGATGGCGTGGTGAATGTGCTTCCACGGAAACTTGACTGAGAAGAGCGGTTCTTCTGAACAGGTATTGAAGAATAGGCGAGGGTTGAGAAGAAATGAATGCCAGACCATGAGGACATCAAGAGGCGGGATATTATCTCTTGTAATATCTCTCGCAGAAGACTTGTTGAAGTGTTCTCGCCACGCAAGAAAGCGAACTGTAGCAAGCTCAACAAATCTCGGCCACTTCGCTTGTCTTCGTTCCCAAAGCTTCTCATCCTTCAGCGTCTTCTCGTCTCCCTGATGACCGGTTTTGGTCTCCCTCACAGGTTTAGTCTGCATCGCATCATCCAATTCTGTCGAAACAAGAATCCTCTGCCTCAAGATGAAGAGCGTCTCCAGGAATTCGAGGTGAGCTGCGCACTCGGATATAGTAGGCAGCGCCAAGTCCGGAGTAGTCCTTTTTCTCGAAGGTGCAATATCGGCACTTGTTGGAGTCGGAAATTTAAAGATGCTTGGGTCGGGGATTATTGGAAAGTCCTCTGGTTTGACGGCGAGGTCGTATGGCAGACCATTCGGATTCTTTGGACGCGATGAGCCTGAGACCATGTCCTTTCCCTGCTCATGCAAGGAAAGTTTGGTAAACCGATGCTCTAAAGCCATTTTGCAGCATAAACTCAGAAAGTCTCTCGTATCTCACGATGCAAGTTCTTCTTCATAGGCATCTTTATTTCTCAGGCAGTCCTGCAATTGAGGGACAGCCCAAATCCCCAGACTGCCTCACCACGCCTCAAACAAAAAGTGTACCACCTCGCAGGCACCCTTGCTTGTCAGCTTCGCAATTTCACCAATCGCGCGCCCTGAAACAAAGACATCTTACGCCCGGCTAAAGAGAGGTCCAGCGCGCAGGCGTTCTCGACCTGTCGATCATCGCGGGGTCATTCCGCTATTGACCAGGCACTGTAAATTTACTGAGCTGAGCTGTCGACATTACAACGCAACATCAACGTTCATCCTGAGAGTACAATGCAATCATGGATACTTTACACAAAGCGTTCTTCTCGATCTTTATGATAGTATGGGGCATCCTCATGCTCGTCAACGTGGCCAGTATCTTAGGCAGGACAGCAAGGACATTTGGACGGCTTCGCTTCTGGTCAATTATCCCCCTCTGGCTGTATGGCCCGCTCGTTGTTCTCAATCCATGGTGGAGGCTGGGACATTTAGACAGAGGTCGTCAATTTCTTGTGAGTAGTCCAGCTGATTTGCGACATGTGTACTAACAGTGGTAGGGCATTTGGTTGACAATATGGCCTCTCGTCAGCGCAATAATTGCGACAACATGCAAGAGCCAAGGATCGCTGGGCTCATGGAACTCGTCCCAACGAAGTCGCGGTTGCTTTTACATCTTATGCGTCGACTGGGCTATCATTCTCTTCTTAATTGTGGAAGTCTGTCGGAACCCGATTCCCACTGGATCCAAAGACTGGACGTTCGGAGCTAGTCTTGGAAAGATCATGACCATGTTCACGATCATTCTTCTTGCTATTCAAGACGTTCTGTTGTTCCCACTCACCGCGTTCCCTCGCTTCATCAGCGTCCCAGCGATCGTCCTGAGAAGATGCTTCCTACCAAAGCAGCACAAACCGGTCAAGCGATGGCCGCACGGCATCAATCAACTGTTATCGCAGAAGTCTCCGGGTCGAGAGAAGTCATTTGCCATCATGCTACAAAACGAGGATATCGCTGAGCGAGTCGCGAGTCACGTTCACTACGATGACGTGGTGAACTTATCGCTCACATCCAAATTGATGCGCACCTCAATCTTCTATCCGTCGATGGATCCAGACTCTCGCCGGGACCGAATAGAGTCGCTATGCGTAGCATCGTGTCTCAAAGGGAAGAAGAGCGAATGTTGGTCATGCGAACGTGTGATCTGCGACGTAAGTTAGACCGTTACTTCTTGCTGTTCAATGCTGACATTATCGTAGACCTGTAGAGCTCCAAAACAACGAATCCGATCGTCCCGTATCAAAGATCATTTCTCGCATTGCTATGCTGTTTGTACAATCTGCTACCTGATTTCCGCTCCTGGCGGGGCAGCTCCCTTCAATGCGAAGTGGAATATGCAAGATCTCGAGATGCAGCATATTAATTGCTGTTCCTTCCGGGAGCCGCAATGGGAAGATGGTGGTTCATACCTGTGTCGATACTGCATTAAGCTTGACGGGGCGAAACTCACGGAGATGAGGGAGAAGAGGGACGAGTTCTATCTCAGCAGAACATTGCCGAGGAATGTCGATTGCGCGGTATGTATGTGGCCTATAGGGAAAAGGTCTACTCGGTGGTGGTTTTGTGGGAAGGGAAAACATGAGTGTCACTGGGCGGGTCATCATACGTAATATGTGACTCGATGTAGTTATATTATTGATGTAGATTCGTGTATATGACTCGTATACGATTGAATTAGATTGCTATGCTTCATCCTCCACAACCGCCACATCCCCCATCACCACCATCTCCGCCTCCACAACTTGATACGCATCCACTTCCACAGGTGTCCCCAGCCATTCCTGGAGCTCCCGCTGCACATCCCGCGGCTACCGCACCACAAGCGAAAGGACCTGTGCCGCATCCTCCACCTCCGCCACCATCATCTGACGTGTCTGCACCGACATCGATCTTAGTTGCTCTCCAGTCCCTGAACTTCTCATACTCTACAACTCGTAACGGTTGAGCGAGGAAGGCCCAGTCAGCGACAAAGTATTGGTGGTAAGCTCCTTTCTCAAAGTGGTGACTGAAAGGCTGTGCGCGATGAATGCCGCCGAGCTTAAGTCTATCCATGGTCTCGTCCTCATGGTTGGTGAGCCATGTGGTTGATGCTCGGAATTGACTGGAGTTTGCCATAGCGACCGCAGTTGTGAGGAGGACATCTTGGCCGAGTAGCACGGTGATGCGGTTCTTGAACCACTCTGTGTCTGTCATGACGCCTGGGTTTGCTCGCTTCTCTGCTGGCTTACCAGTCGAAGGCTGCGTATTGGCTGGATACAATTGCCGGCCTCGGGCAAGATGCAGAGACGCGATAGACCAAGAGTCAAACGGGAATGCGAGAACGTGTTTCCCAATGTTGCAGTCGCCACAGTTCCCGGGATACCGATCATATGCTTCTGTACAATCCCATGGAAAGACATCTTGGTATGGGTAAATCGGTCCTTCCAAGCAAGCCCAGTCTGTCCAGTATTCGGCTAACGTGTCTACAATGTCAGAGTCATCGTGGCGTCCATAGCGAAACTTGAGGAGATATTCCTCTGTGAGGCCATTTGGAACGTCATATTTCGAGAATGCCCGTGTAGGAACATTTGAGCCGGGTCGGCATACAAAGCTCATTAAGTACAGTGGCATTGGTTGGCCTACCGCAGTCTTGGAGGCAAAGAGAGGACCGAACATGTCGCGGTCGATCAACTTGTCACAGAATGCCTGGCAATTGTTGTCACGATAATGCCACTTTAGCTGGATCTCTGGGTCGAGAAGATGAGCAGTGATGCTTGAGATGTACGCCTGTACCCTCGATGCTAGGTACTCTTTGACGTGTAGAAGCAGACGCTTGGTACTTTGTTCAAGCATGGTTTCTTGCTCGGCAAAAGTCAATCCGTCCTGGGTCAGACAATTGGATTCATGTATAAAGGCGTCAATAAGCTCATCTTCAATACCAGATTCGAAGAAATCGCAAAAGGCACCTCCGACGACTTGCTTCATGAAGGCTTTATATCGCTTCGGGTGTCGCGGTCTATCCTGTATGTAGAGAAGACGATCTCTCTCGCCTGTGAGAAGAAGAGATTTGGTGATGTTTTCTGAGGGATCACGGATGACTTGTAATGAAGGCGGATCTCGACTGGTGACAAGGACGCCGCCCATAGTACTAAGCTGTCAGTTGCAGCTATGAATGATGAGTCGAGTGACTTACTTTGCGACACCATTCTCAATGATCAGAGGGCCAAAGCGAATGGCCATGTGGACATTCCCGAAAGGATACTTCTCGATAATTGACCTCAAGTATATGGGAATATTCTCCGGCTCATCAGTACTGAACCCATAAGAATAGCCATATTCTGGAAGCGAGGTCTCGTTGAGATGTCCCAATCGACTTGGTTGCTTCTTGGTAACGGTCACAGGTTTCGGTAGCTCGCCTCCAACGGGGTCCTTCTTTCGTAACTGAAGTAAACTGTCGTTTTTGCCGAACTGTGATCTTGTAGACGCATACTTTGCTTCTGCAAAGAGGTCTGTGACTGTGTACAGTCCGCATCCAACACGACCAAGCCCACCATTGACATGATGACCTTCGTCGCGCGCAGGGTCAATTGGCCACAGCGACCGAGAGCGTCCATCTTGATCGCGTCGACGAACTGTACTGCAATAGCACAACTTACGACTAATCTCTGGCGTCAAGGCCGTCGGAAGACAGCATTCTTTGTATTTCTTGACAAAGCGCGTCTGGCCATAATGTGTCGCTCGGTAACAGCTTTCGCATGTGACAATGCTTTCGTCGCTGGTGTCCTGAAAGGTGCATCCCCGAATTGTCGCCTTGCATTCGGAGCAGAGCTGTGGGACAAATACCGGCTGGTGTAAATCGTCGTATGACCAGAGCCGTATTTGAGCAGATGCAGGTCTTTTCCAGAACGATAGTGCTTTCTCAGGTTCACGATGCTCGATAATTTTGTCGATGTCGAGGAATTGCGCCGATTGAAGAAGCATGCGGGCTCTTCGCCTAGCTGGGTCCAGTAGTTTGCGCTCACTGAGGGAGGTTCTAATACCGCCCTTGGTGCTGTTGCTCTTTATGTCGGCGAAGATGTCCCAGCCACGGTCTCGTAGAACTTCATCGTATGAAGGTGGCGCTTTGGTATCTTTTTTCGCTTTCTTCTCTGGACGTTTGGATCGCTGATTTCTCTTGTTGCGTTCATGAAATTGGCGAGAAATATCGGAAACTGAATCGAGAAAGGTATCATAACCGTAAATAAAGTCATCCTCTTCCTCTGGGAGAAAATCCGATGTGTCTTGACGTGATTGCCAGCGCCCGAATGTCAACAGCAGATAAGGCAGTTCGCGCTCGACTCCTTCCCAGTACATTCTAAGCAACTCGGTTTCCAGCAGGTCAGCGGCAGGACCCAGGCGGGTACTGGGAATCACAGGAGCATTAGTGATCACGCCGCTGCTGCCGCTGGACGCTGGCACCGAACGAGACAGAAACGCAGGGAGCGAAGGCATCTTGCGATGAGTCTATTTACAAATCGTTACATGATGAAGTTCATGGAGCGACAGAAGTTTTCGAATTGGCAATTGTCATCTCAATCAGGCGGGCACAACGCCTTGCATGAAGCCTGCCATCTTCAGTGACCGAGACACTGCAACCAGGCGCTGAGGTGGGGAAGCGGAATTACAGCGCTGCAGCTTCGGTGTCGCATCCTGCATGGATTTGCACTGAACAAGGCAGACTCGGCTTCCACATCAACCAGGCTGAGATGATCACCATCTGTAGTTGAGGCGCACTGCTTTGACAGTCAGGAATGATCACATTTGCATCCAGAAAGCCATGATTTATGTGTAAACTCAATACAAGCTTACCTGCTCCCAAATCTCTGGACCCTGCCGATAAATTGCCTGTTCAAGAATGGAGCTTGGTGGGTGGAATGCCTGCTGTAATGGATCTCGCACTCAATACCCGATCCGGCGCCGTAAATCCGGGAATCGGACCTTTCAGTCTCCCGGTTCTGGTATGTTAAATTGAATAGAACAAGCCTCATGAGCTTGTTTGTTGATGGGATCGATCTTAGTGCAGATCTTGTAGCTTTCGGAGAATTGAGGCTTCATGGAGATGACGACGTAAGCGATAACGAGTCTCATAAATATTGGCGGCGCATGGGACCTTTTCAGGTCGTCAGATGAGGATTTGTCGACCCGATAACTGGTATATTCAACACTTAAGTCGCTGAAGTTTCCAAGTTAAAACAATAAAGAGATACGCCTCGAGCATCCCGTTACTGTCGAAATGAAGGTCGTTATCGCAGGATCAACCGGATTTATCGGGAAGGAAGTCGTCCGCCAGGCGCTCCTGCACCCCCAGATCACCTCAGTCGTCACATTATCGCGCCACGACCACGATCTCTCTGAGGACCTACAAACACCAGAAATCGAGTCCAAGCTTACGTCTGTTACCTGTTCCGACTTCAAAAACTACCCGCAATATGTCAAGGATGAGATCTCTGGCGCAGACGCCTGCATATGGTATGTCGGACCAGCTTGTCAATGTGACACAACTAACCGAGCAGGCTTATTGGAGTGACACCCGGCAAATTGAAGCAGTACGATTGGGATCAAGTCCGTATGATCTGTTATGAGTATGCGCTCTACGCCGCCGACACATTTGCGAAGCTTCCGCGGGAGGGCAACCCGGACCCGTTGCGATTCATTTACGTGAGCGATTGCAACGCCGAACGAGATCCCGCAAAGAAGCCATGGATTCTTGGAGACTACTGTCTTCTTCGGGTATGTTCCTGTGTCCAACTCATCCGTACCGCTATTGACAGAACTCTCAGGGCCAGGTAGAGAAACAGATCATCGAGCGCGCACATCTGTCGGACGGAAGAATGCAGGTTCTCGTTACCAAGTCAGGAATGGTCAACGACCCAGATATGGGTTTCTTGAAACAAGGGATGCGTTGGTTCTCGCATGCTGTCATCAACATCCCGAATATTGGGAGGACGGAGTTGGTCGCCGGATTGATTGAACAGTCAATCACTGGGTTCGGTAAGGATACTTTGTCCAATGCGGAACTGGTAGAGATCGGAAAGAAGGCGTTGGAGAAGAATGAGATTTTGGTAGCGAAGGCCTAATTTATCTTCAGCTAGTATGCTCCGTAGTCTTTGCTCTTTAATAATGTCAAGATACCAGATTACCTGTTCCTCAACGAAGACGCGTTGTCTGTGTGACCATGCACTTGCAATCTTGGGGAAGACGCGACAAAGGGGATATTTAGGCAAATATCGATGTAAATACACAAAGTACCCGTTTGTCTATTAGTAATATGATTTCGATGAAAACGCGTCTTTGTTGAAAACGCGATGCCTTGACTTGGACGAAACTTAACTGTGACTTCACTATCGTCAGTTGGGGCACTTCTCATTTACATTCAACACAACCGTAGAAGTGGGAGAAAATAGCGCGATTCACCTGGACCCAGACAAACAACAATCTACCCAGTCAATATTGAACTTTCAAACTACGTTTATTTAATTCTATTAATTATATCGCCATAAATAAATTGAGAACCGATACTGCGCTGAATTTTGGTGTGAACTCGCCCTGTCCAGTTCTCCTACCCTAAGCCTCCAGCATCGTCAAATCACGGACGCGACGACGTCAGACAGAAATGAGTACTCATGCACTCAACCAAACCAACATAAATGCACGCCAACATCTTAGCCGACCAGATTTGAGACCTCGCGGAGGAAAAGCTCCTCAGTTACGCTACTTGGTTGTGTATGATGCGCCTGTAGTGGTTGCTGCTGTGTCAAATGGATCAATATGACGCCGTGATGCGCGACGCGGCGCAATTGCCATCCCTGACATCATGCGCTAAGGATCTTGGCTACCCCGGGGTCAAGACTCCCTGTATGAGCTTATTTCCAGTTTTCGTATTCACTGCGGAAATGTTTTATGTGTTTCCTGAGTAAGAGTTCATATATTATGGATCAGAATGCACGTCAAACGAGGCACATTGCTGCCAAGCTTGAGCACAGTGCTGATGGTAGCACAGCCCTTCACACGAGTGTCCAACATCAGCCTTTGGGTCACGATGCAGCAGAGAAACATTGTGTTAGAATTACTTTGTTATGACCGATCTTTCGCCACCTTGTGACTCAATATTCCCCAACCTTGATTTAACTTTTCCTCCTCAGCAACAACAACACAGCCACCGTATACGTGTTTTCCTCGAAACCTTCGACTTCTTGACTCACACAGCCATATGCGTCAGACGTGATCATCATCAGATAGGCTTGCAAAGCTTATCTTAGGCAATTGTGTTAGGTAGCTGGTATACTGCCTGAACTGACTTTGTAAGAGTGTTATTTTGAGTTGATAGTCCCCACAGCGGATGGCTTACATCACGCGCCTCACACACGCAGCAGAGAAAGTGAAGGAGGATGGTATCCCCAATCCAGCCGAAGTTCAAGATGTTGGCTGAGACGATGATCAGATACGACCTGAGGACTATACCATCGATGGCATAAAGAACGAAGATATATGGCTTCTCGTCCGGAGGTTCAATAAAGTGAGTTGGCCACTGAGCTGTATGTCCATCAGCTGACCAGAAGCAGCGTGTCTTCCATCTCAAGCATGCGCCAAATCACCCAGAAGATGAGATGGATTTCAAAGTTGCTGAAGAGGAGCAATTCTCTCCAAACAAACTGCGTGCACAAATCGAAAGACTTTACATGGGGGCGGTAGGTGTTCCAGTCCTGAGTCATCGAAGAACACTGACAGTTCTAGATACTTGGCTTTATTATGTTCAGGCAACACCTCTCCAGACTCCAGTCCTGGAGGGAACCAAGACGAACATCATGTTTCTGTCTAGTAAGCCAATCCGTTCCTCATGCAAATAACACCACTAACTATTCAGGTTTATCTCGGTGCATGGTATTTCAACTTCCTCATGCCAACACTATTAACAGGTTTGATGGCCATCCTACTCTCCCCCAAAGCTCGGAATACATTATTCCCGCCTTGCCCGCCCGCAATAGTCCACTACCAAGGCGGCCACCTAATAAAGCCGGCCGCGGGTATTCTAGGAACAGTCGACACAGCTACAGGCGCTCCAGAGAGCCTCAAGGGTGAAACTCTGGAGAGAGAAGCCAGCAACTTCGCAACAGGCCTTGTGGCTCTATCGATTAACATATTCGTCGATAAGGATCCACAGCACGATGAGTCACAAAGAGGAGGTGGAAAGACTGTTAACCTTCCGGATCCAAGATCGTTAGCTACTAGGATAGCTACCGCAAAGGATAAGGCAGCTGGAATCGAAAAGCCGTCCTGGGATAAGAGCAAATCGCCTATGCAGGAGCTCATGTGGAGTCAGATGAGACCATTGATGCACTGGACGTGTCGCTTCTGCGATATTTGGGAGAGAAGCGCGAAGTGAGTTCGCCGTTCAGACTATATGTCACAGCCACGTCGTTCTCTAACTTATGACCAGTCTCCTTGATCCAACTGCACCTTTTCCAAGAGATACTGCTCGTAATCGAATCGTGCAACTACTCCTCCCCATTGTGATATTATCGGCTTTCACGTCCTGCTATATGTTTTACAGAATTATTACTTTAGGCATTGGGGTTGGGTTCTTTGGCAGCATCTTCTTGAGAAACTCATATGACTGGCTAAAGCATAATATGGAAAGGTATGAAGTCTTTTCAAATTCATTCTAAATCCAACTGACAGTTGAAAAGAGTTGTGTTCCGGGAAATACCGACAGATTCCCAATTAACAATAGCTCTTTTACGACAGGGTGAACGAAACAAGGCCCCTCTGCCACCATCACCCGAGTCAAAAGGTCCACCTCTCAACAAACCTCTCGTCCTGGATCGTGATGCTCTGAGTGCATCAGCTGGTGATCATCCCGTGGGAGCGTCACCCGAAGAGATTCGTAAGGCTGCTCAGGAAGAGCCTGGGGTTGTCCAAGTCACCGGCGGCGATGACCACGAATACCCTGACCATGAGAGTGGCGGAAAAAGACGCGGTAAGCTCTTGGGCATTGTAAAGCCTGTTGTCCAGGCAGCAGCAAAGACAGTCATAGGTGTGAACAAAATACGAGCAAAGACTGGGACGGTATTAGCTAAGAACCGTGTCGGAGCTGCATCGACCAGGGAGACACCGGCGATCGCTGGACCGGTCGAGTTCACATGCCGCTGGCGGGGAGAAAAGGGATATGTGTATCTCACAACCGACGCTGATTCTCCCAGCCTGTGCTTCTCAAAAAGATCAGTCGGCGATTCGGATGATTCAGGCTTCCACGAAATACTGCCAACTTGGACGATACCCGTGAATGGAATCACAACACTAAACAAATATTCTGGGTACGGAGCTAAAGCAAAGCTTCTTGCTGGATGGGCCTTGGAAAGTGAGATCACGGATGGGTTGGAAATAGTTGAAAGCGATGGGAAGTCTTATTTGATCACAGCAATGGCTCGGAGAGACCAGCTGTTTAATCGACTTTGTGCTATTGGCGATCAGAAATGGGAAATCTGGTAGGATTCTTTATTTAGAAAGAAATAGTATTTTTAGCATCTGTTATATCTCTAAGAGAAGTTTCACTGGTACATCTTAGCTTTTATCGATAGATTCTGTGAATTTGCGAACCAGTCCTCAATAACCTCTACGTGGTTGTTATAGGTCGACCACTCGTTGTAAACGCTGATCTTGGGCAATAGGTTCAAGCAGCTGACACAAAGACTCCGCATTTACAGGGAATGCCCCGTTACCCTTCTTAGACATAGAGTTTGCGGACGGTGCTTCAGTCTACTGTAGGGGCGCCAAATTCGAAGCATTGAAAGGTGAGTACGGAGTAGTGGGCTTGATACCGTTGATGTAACAGCCATCGGACCCCAAGGGGAGTCTGAACAGCTCTTCGCATACAGTGTGACTGTCGATGGGGTCGTTGTCGTCGCCACGCGATGAGAATTGGCATCCGTTGTCGATTCACTATACCCATCGTCTTGAACGGTTGACTTTGAAATGGTGGATTCGGTTTCGTCGTCGTGATGCAAACGAGGTTCTGTAGCGATATGTTCATCCGAGTCAGCGTGCTTTAGAGCCCGACTTCCTAGATAAGAAGTCGGCGGTAAAAGGCTCAATGAGCGATCCCAGAGGCTTGTCTGGTCGCCATTTCGGTCAAAACATTGGAAAGGCTTCTTCAGAACCCACCCCTACCGGGCATAGGAGGAAGATAGCGATGCCGAATGCGCGAGTCTGACGCGTGGTAGTGGCTGAGTTGCGGGCGAAACCCAGGTCAGGGCCTGTCGTGGAGAAATCGCACGCTCCCAGTCTCGCTGAGGAAGTCAACAGAGTCGGATATCTCAGCTGTTGCGCCTGGTGATGGCAACACCCTTTCCTAACGGGCGTTGAAGCCAGGTATAGCCGGGGATGAGTGGGATTGGAGTCCAGAACTGCTGACTATTTGAGCGCCGATCACAGATTTATACGAGCGGTCGATGGCGAGATGGCGAAATGAAGTATTGCTAGCAGCTAGAGTCGCATTATCTGCAAAAGCCAAGGAAGTTATCTTCGATATATTCGCCGTATATACTAGATTGGAAGAAATAGATAGCCAAACTCGTCATGAATCATGTTCGTGATCCTCAATTTGCATTTCAGGAAGTGTTGTGAATGTGCGAAATCTGTCTTTGTTGTCATTCGGTTGCTGGCAATCCGATGGCGAGGTGAGTCGACAGAGATCTCCATACGGGGCCATTCATGACTGTGATCAGCGTAGCGATCGAAAGTCGCAGGCAAGTGGAAGGGAATGAAGATTGATTCGAAGTTTGAGGATGAAAAAGCTGATATCTCTCGATTGCCTTGGGGTTGAGAGTACCTTAGGGATAGAATATTGCGAGCTGGAGCTGGTCGGTCAGTCACACAGAGATACGGTCAACAAGGTCAGAATTGAAGGTTACGAACAGATAAGTTGCTAAGTCTAGCTAAGTAGGTATATAGTATCCGGGTTAGAACTTATATATAAATTGCAGCCATTCACCCTGATTGTTAGATGAAAAGGGAAAGCTTGATGGAATTAAGTCTAGTCTTTCTAGAAGGAAGAGGACTATTTATAATAGCCATAAAGACAATTAATTACCCCTATAGATATCATGAGTTTGTTCTTGGCGCCTAGATAGGCTATATGCACATTAGGTAGCAAGGCAAACAGCAAATAATTACAAACATAGATATAGACAAACCTAACTAACACATGTTTCTGCCTGCCCTGTCCAACTGGCCTCTTTGCGCTCCTTTTGGTGATTGTCCTGATGATTGACAATCACGTGGCCTGTTTGCAGTTCATAGCAGTGCCATGGCGGAAGCACATCACCTAAGGCCTCTTTCACGTGACTGTTTGATTGCCTCTGACCAGCAGCCAAGCTTGTTACTCTAGCCTCTCTTCACGTTCTTTGTGGCCAGGCCCATACGATTGCTCTGCTTTCTTTCACTTCCACCGTGTCAAACATCTGCCGAAGTCAAACCTTCAATGTTTCAATAAACGCAAGATGGACCTGAGCAGGCAAATCTCATTTTATTGTTACAGACGCAGTAAAGTTTTCAAGGTTGGGAAACCCTTGAGCGGCAAACAGCTAAAGCTAACCCTTCACCAGCATACAAAACCAAACAAAGCAATCTGCGTTTTTAGTGTCGCCTCTATTCTTCAAACGACGAGGCCCTGTTCAGATTATGTCGGAAACAGAACTTGATTTTGGTAATTACCTGGATTACCTGACCACGACACTCAGAATACACCCTGATACCAAAGCCCATATATATTATATCTCGCGTGCACGAGAAGACTTCGACAGAGTTCTGTGTGGTGATGCATGGTTTCAGGCAGCCGTCTCAGTTGAAAATAACACACCTGGCTCACAAGTATTCTGATTCACTGCGCGAGCGGTTTTGAGAATGTCCAAACCTTCGCAAGGCTTGACGATTTGAATACAACGCCATTTGACTAAAGCGATGAGGTTTGCGAGTAAGTCAAGTGATGGAGTCAGAAATAGGTATGAGAGTGCTAATGTCGTCAATAGACATCGATGGGATGATCAACCCTATGACAAGGTGATCAAGGTCAACTACGGGAAATCATCGGCCACCATTACCCGTTACGACAATTCTGAGCTCTTTGACACGGCGCTCGAGATGGTTCATGTCCAAGATATATTCGAATATCGGAGGGACTTCGGTACCCTGTGCGAGGACCGCTACCCCGTCCTTGTCTAGAAGACGAAGAAGGTGGTTGTTGGTCTTATAAATGCCGACGAGTACTGGGTAAGTCCACGTCTTTTACTGGCCTTCGTTTAGCTAACTATTGACCTACAGTTGGACACAAATGAGGAAGCCGTGGGCCGGTCCATCGAAAAGCCAAGCAGCCGATATGGCGTTCATCTCTACTGCCCCGGCTTTTACAATACATCCTGGGGTAGTGAAGACGAGATATCTATTTCCAGTGTGGAAAATCCCACACCAGCGGTGCAGTTTAATCAAGATTGCAACGCCGACAATGCGAACATGCAACAGGGAAGTTCTAAGCCATCTTTAGGCTCTCAGAAGTATATCTGTGATGCGATCGCCCTACCCTCTACTTCATCGTACTTGGAAGGTGTCGATCTGAGCGGGGCCATTCCTGTAGCCTTGCAGCTGAAGGATAAGAATGATGGAGGCTACCAAGCGGGAGTTCCAAATTCATATGTGGACGCGGCGAAACTTCCTCCTGGCAGGATAGGCACTGCTGCATTCTTCAGCCACTCGCCAGAAGTGAGTCACAACGGGTATCAATCATTCGTCGCTTACGCCGCGAGGCTCAAAAGTGGCCGTCGACTGGCGATGCCACTATCAGGCAAAGAATCAGCCAGTTCTTTGCTGGAACAGGCCTCGATGTTCCACTACCAATAACCTCTGGCCCCGAGAGCGACGAAGCTTTCCCGATGCCAACTACCCCAACTTTAATCTGCTAGGCGTCGATATCGTCCCAGCTGTGCTTCAAGAGTGCCTCGGCCCCTGGACCCGGACGAAAAGACCGCTTCCAATAGTGTTTGTCTGACATGGCTTCAGCATGGCGGTAATTTCAGCCCCGGCTGGTTCTGGAAAGTCCCATGTCACAGATGTGTTATCTGCAGTTGAGACTTATGGGCTGTGGCTGAGAGCTTAAATCAACACAGAGAACTT